>CM022300.1:602959314-603234274 GCA_011799875.1 Thinopyrum elongatum | reverse complement strand
TTTGCAAAAGATTGGTAAGTGGCCTCGAAATTTAGAGAAGTCTTTTATAAACCTTCTATAGAAACCAGCATGACCAAGGAAACTTCTTTACCTTTAACATCTTTAGGGCATGGCATTCTCGATTGCACTACTTTAGCTTTATAACTTCAATACCTCTTTCAGAAATTTTATGCCCAAGAACAATACCTTCATTTACCATAAAGTGGCACTTCTCCCAATTCAAGACAAGATTAGTTTCTTCGCATCTCTGCAAAACTCGATCAAGGTTGCTTAAGCAATCATCAAAAGAAGTTCCATAAACGGAGAAATCATCCATGAAAACCTCAACAATCTTTTCACAAAAGTCAGAGAATATAGCAGTCATACATCTTTGAAAGGTAGCAGGTGCATTGCATAAACCAAAAGGCATATGTCTATAAGCTAAGTTCCAAAGGGACAAGTAAAGGTGGTTTTCTCTTGTATCTTCTTGTGATACAGTATTTGAGAAAAACCAGAATAACCATCTAGAAAACAGAAGTGTGAATGCTTAGACAATCTTTCTAACATTTGATCAATAAAAGGCAAGGGGCAATGATCTTTTCTAGTAGCTTTATTAGTTTCCTGAAATCAATTACATCCTATAACCGTTACAATTTCTGTGGAATAAGTTCATTTTATCATTAGGAACAACAGTAATGCCTCCTTTCTTAGGAACAATGAACAAGACTTACCCATCTACTATCAGCTATGGGATAGATTAACCTGCTTCCAGAAGCTTTATATTTCAGTTCTTACCACATCCTTCATCTTAGGATTTAAGCGGTGCTGGTGATCAAAAACTGGTCAGCGTCAGGCTCCGTTTTAATCTTATGCTGACATAGAGTGGGACTAATGCCCTTAAGATCATCGAGAGTATATCCTATAGTAGCACGGTGCTTCCTTAGAGTTTTAAGCAATCTCTTTTCTTCATGTTCTGAAAGGTTAGCAATAATAACAACAGGATATATCTTCTTTTCATCAAGATAAGCATATTTCAATGTATCAGGTAATCGCTTTAATTCAACACAGGGTCACCCTTAGGTGGTAGAGGGTCCCCAAGAGTTTCAACAAGCAAGTTATGCTTAAGGATAGGTGTTTGTTTGAAGAATATCTCATCTATCCATTTCTTTCATTCATATGCATATCATTTTCATGGTCTAGCAAATATTGTTCTAAAGGACAGTAGGAGGAACAGCAATAGAAGCAAGACTAATTATTTCATCCTTACTAGGCAATTCTTTCTCATGGGGTTGTCTACTAAACTTGGAAAAAATTAAACTCATGAGACACATCACCCAAATTACACATGACCATTCCTTATTGCAATCAATCTTAGCATTAATGGTATTCAGGAAAGGTCTACCAATATGGGGACAAAAATCATCTTGTGGTGAACCAAGAACTAGAAAATCAGTAGGGTATTTGATCTTACCACACAAGACTTCAACATCTTGAACAATCCCAAGTGGTGAAATAGTATATCTATTTGCGAGCTAATAGTGACATCAATGTCTTCAATCTCATAGTGCAATATCATATGTCTAAGTTCAAGATAATAATTTTGGTAAAAGGAATAGCACCCACACTAGACCCAAATCACATAAACATGAAACAATGATTCCTATTTTAACAGAAATAATAGGCATACCAACAACAGGTCTATTTTTATCTTTAGGATCAGGCTTAGCAATTCTAGCTGCTTCATCACATAAGTAAATAACATGCCTGTCAATATTATCGTCAAGAGATCTTTAACCATTGCAACATTAGGTTCAACTTTAATTTGTTCAGAAGGTTTAGAGTTTTGATATAGCTTTTATTAACCACAGTTTGAAGCTTTAGCATGTTCCTTAATCCGTACGGGGAAAGAGGGTTTCTCAATATAAGCAGTAGGCACAACTGGATCAACATTATAAATGATTGTTTCATCTTTAACCTAGTAGGTTCCTCAACTATTCTTCAATAGGTGGATGATATTTAAACCACTTCTCTTTAGGGAGATAAATATGAGTAGCAAAAGATTCACAAAAGGTAGCTACATATCTCAGAGTCAAGTCCATATTTAGTACTAAACTTATGAAAGACATCGGTCTCCATAAAAGATTAACACAATCAAACTCAAGGGTCATACCTGACACTTTACCTTTGTTGTGAACTCCCAATTCAGAGTTGCATTATTCTTTCCAAAAGATCCCCGAATCTAGTGTTTTTCCTAAAGAAAGAATCAGAGAGAAGAACGATAACGAGCATGGATTGATGATATCAGAGAAAGGAGCATAAAAGTTATAAGAATAATTTCCGAGAGCTCATGATTGGGGCAGTGCATTAGATTTAAGCCTCTCCAAGCTTGAGCGATATTTTCCTTCATGAGGCCAAAAATTATATATAGTTTCGATCACGATGAACCAGATGCATAGGATAAAACTTCTGATGAAATTCCAATTTCAATCGGTTCCAATCCCACATTCCAAATCATCACATAGCCTATACCATGTCAATGATTTTCCCTCCAAAGATAAAGGGAATACCTTCTTCTTAAATTCATCCCCGGATAAAACTGCAAGCTTAAACAATCCACAAATTTCATCCACATATTAAGTGCATATCGGGATGTACCGTTTCATCTCCTGCATAAGGATTAGCTAGCAGTTTTTCTATCATACCCGAGGACTCTCATAATAGATATTTTCAGTAGGTTCAATAGGTGGAGAAGCAACTTTAATTGCTTCCGGCAGAGGCGAAGATGCCCCGAAAAACTTCTCAAAGAGTTACTTTCCATAGTGACAAGTGACAATAAATTTCAGCACGTAATAAAAATGTTTCCTTACCAATTCCACTCACCAAAGGTGTTCACTCCCCGACAACGGCGCCAAAAAAGAGTCTTGATGACCCACAAGTTTAGGGGATCAATCGTAGTCCTTTCGATAAGTAGAGTGTCGAACCCAACGAGGAGCAGAAGGAAATGACAAGCAGTTTTCAGCAAGGTATTGTCTGCAGGCACTGAAATTATCGTGTAACAGATAGTTGGTAGCAAAGTAGTTTGTAACAAGTAACAAGTATCAAAAGTAATTAAGGTGCAGCAAGGTAGCCCAATCCTTCTTATGGCAAAGGACAGGTCAAAACGATTTCTTATAATAAGCAAAGCGTTCTCGAGGACACATGGGAATTTCATCTAGTCACTTTCATCATGTTTGTTGATTCGCGTTCGCTACTTGTAATTTGATATGTGGGTGGACCGGTGCTTGGGTGCTGTTCGTACATGAACAAGCCTCCCACTTATGATTACCCTCACTCGCAAGCATCCGCAACTACGAAAGAAGAATTAAGATAAATCTAACCATAGCATGAAACATATGGATCCAAATAGCCCCTTACAGAATAGCGCATAAACTAGGGTTTAACCGTCTGTCACTCTAGAACCCATCATCTAATTACTACTCCACAAGCCTTCCCTTGGCCCAAGATGGTGAAGTGTCATGTAGTCGAAGTTCACATGACACCACTAAGAGAAGCAACAACATACATATCATCAAAATATCGAACGAATACCAAATTCACATGATTACTTATAACTAGACTTCTCCATGTCCTCCAGAACAAAAGTAACTACTCACTAACCATGTTCATGTTCAGGACATAGGAGATATTGAATATCATTAAGGATCTGATCATATGATACCCACATAAACCAACTAGAATCAACTACAAGTGTAATCAACACTACTAGCAACCCACAAGTACCAATCTGAGGTTTTGAGACAAAGATTGAATACAAGAGATGAACTAGGGTTTTAGATGAGATGGTGCTGGTGAAGATGTTGATGAAGATTTGTCCTCCCATGATGAGAGGATCATGGTGATGTCGATGGCTTCGATTTCCCCCTCCCGGAGGGAAGTTTGCCCGGCGGAATCGCCGCCGGAGAGCAAAAGTGCTCCTGCCCAGATTTGCCTTGAGATGACGGCGCTTCATCCCGAAAGTCCTTCTAATTTTTTTAGGGCAAATGGCTTCATATAGGAGAAGATGGACCACGGAGGCCGGCCAGGGGCCCCACAAGCTACCAGGGCACGGCCAGGGGGGTGGCCGCGCCTGGTGGGTTGTGGCCACCTGGTGGTCCCCCTGGTATTTCTTCACCAGTATTTTTTATATATCAAAATAATTCCGTGAAATTTTAGCTCATTTGTTGTTGTGCACAATAGGTATCTCTGATATAGCTTTTTCAGGTCCAGAATTCCAGCTGCGGCATTCTCCCTCTTTGGTAATCTTGCAAATTAGAGAAAAAAGGCATTAAAACGCGTCACAAAGTATTATTAATGATCAAAAACATTGTAAATAACAGTAGGAAAACATGATGCAAAATGGATGTTATGACTATATCATCCCAAGATCATGCTGACACACACAGTACATCAATGTGATATATCAAAGTTCAATCACACCTGCTTTATACATGTATCTATATGAGTCTTTAATTCATCAATAATAAATTGGCTGAAGGCCAACTCATGAGATAAACTACTGCGAAAGACATAGAAGATAGCGAGTCCATCCGAGTCCAAGGGCATATCACTGAGCGTAGAACGTAAGCCTCACTCTGGTCAAAATAAACCTCTGCAGCATGAGACGTTGCAGCCGTGTAGGTCAACATTTTGAATATGCCGGCCAAAGTCACATGAGAGAACTGATAAAAGGTATATACTATATGCAAATATGGCTGGTGGGGCTCAAGTTATAATTTTTGCGAAAAGCTGATTTTCCCTACAACAGGAGTCAAATGCAAATATTACTACAAAAAGTGTGTTGTTAATGAGATGGTTCCGCCAACATTTCTCATATCCCAAATTATTAAAAAAACCCTCATTAATATTAATTGTGTTGAGACTGGCTGATAGTATCATCTCGGTGCTCATGTTGTCCGTAACCGGGGACACGGCTAATCGATTAGGTTGTTACTCTGCAGAGTCTTGTGCACTTTACCCGCAAGATTTGATCCCTCCCGTTATGTCCTCGCACTGCCTGGTGTTCGAGAATGGGACGATCGAAACATGGTCTTCCAGAGCGATCATCCGACAGATGTCAGTGCCCATCCAATCCTACCGTTCGTCTACATCTGCTAGCTGTAGGAGATATGCCCTAGAGGCAATAATAAATGTTATTTATTATCTCCCTGTTCATAATTAAGTTTATGTTCCATGCTATAACTGCCATGGTTCCCAAGCCCGTATATCCATAAAGGCTCTGGGGAAAACCCATGTGCACGTGTGGAATAATAAACGATAAAATGTATTCCTAGTCGTGGCTCTAAGACTAGCTCAAGTGTTGCATGATGATTATGTTTTCCCAATCACGGGCATGTCTATGCCAGCAACTTTGAGGGCACAATGTTAGCAGAACATTTGTGTTGAATCGACCCGAATTGATGTTGTTATGCTATGAGATACATTCGTCATAGTAATGGTTAATAACACAGGAAGTTAATGTTGCATAATTCCTTAGACCATGAGAGTATCAAGTTCCTTCATGCTTGATTCATGAACTTTCGGGTTTGTTAAACGTCATCCGTAACTGGATGGCTATTACGGCGGCATACGGGTTCAGGGTAAGTATGTCAAGTAACTTGTATAGCTCAAGATTGGGATTTGCTCCTCCGTCGATGGAGAGATATCTCTGGGCCCTCTCGGTGTTACGGTATCCATCATCGTCTGGCCAGACACTTTGTGATTTGATCACGGGGATGACGGAACACGGAACGAGAAAATAGAACAATACCAGTAACGAGGTAACTGGCATAGTGGACAAGGTGTTGATCCACAGGGATGCCAACATGTCTCACCTTGGGTATTTGTAACATATCGCGAAGCAACAGGAATAGCACACGGCAACTAGAGGTTCACTTGAATATTCATTCGTGTGGGTATAGGGGTCAATATGGGTGTCCATGGCTCCGATGTTGATCATTGCTCGGAAGGGGTTCCGGGTCATGTCTATACTTCACCGAACCTATAGGGTCACACGCTTAAGGGTCATCTATCTGTTGAATACTAGACAAGGAGTCTGAGAGAAGTTTCCGGGAAAAAGTTTTTCGGAGACAGCGGAAAAGTTTCAAAGAAAGAGGTCACCGGATGAGTTCCGGTGAAACTGAAAAGTTGTTTCAGAGGATACCATAAAGGCAAATTGGTTTTGGCACCTGCCTGATAATTCTTGGAGGGTGCCAGAATCGTTCTGGAAACTTTCTGGAATTTTCGGAGATGAAAACCGGAAATGTTCCGGAGCTGCCGAAACCACTTCAGATGCTTTTCGCAGATGAAATCACTAAATCGGAAATGTTCTGGAACGCGTTGAAAATTATTGTGGTGGGTACTGGAAATGTTCTAAGACCACGTAAATATTTTTAGTTCGAACAGACGCTGAAAAATGTCGTCATGAATAGTGAAAGTGCTTTTTGGGTTACTTTTTGGAAAGCCACTCTTTTGGGCTTTTGCCCAAAAGATCTTGGGGTGTGACATGGATGGATGAGGCACCCTTGGGGGGGCCCCTCCTTGGTGTGGCCGGCCACATAGGGGACTCCTCCTTGGATCCCCCTCTTGTGCCTTGGTTTCACACATGGGTCCTTGTGGAAGGACTTCATTCATGTGCTTTTTGGGTTTTCTTGTAAAACCACCCTACCCCTTGGGTTTCCTATAAAAGGAGGAGATGGGGGCTGCCATCTCTTCATCCTTGGTCCTCATACACATGCTAAGCATTGCTAGCTCTCTCTCTCCCTCCCACGAAATAGTTTCGTAGAGCCGAAAGGCTGTCTGGGTTCCGGCAGGAACTAGTTCTGGACGGCGAAGCCCTGCCGGATAGTTGACACCGTATGTGTGCAATCCGTAGAGAGGTTTGTAGTTCGATCTTGTTGCCCGAGGGGCTGTTTTGAGAGTGCCTCCCGAAGGGCTGTCCAAGGGACGGTCTGAGTTCTGTGAGTCCTCCCGAAGGGCTGTCCGAGTGACCGTTCGAGTTTCGAAGGTCCCCCGAAGGGCTGTCCGCGACACCGTGGGGGACTGTTCGAACGCCTCCCAGAGGGCTGTTCGAGGGCCAGATGAGGGTGTACATCTCACGGTTGGGAGGTTGTAAATCCTAGCTGCGGGGATCTGCACCGCCGATCGTCATCGACTCTACTTCCGCTGCGCTATGAGTCGGTAACGAAAATGATAAACCTTGTATGCAGTCTCCATAGTGGTCCTGGGCTGGTGCGTAGGTCGGAAAATTTTCGTTTTCTGCTGCGTTACCCTACAGTGGGATCATGAGCCGTGGTATGCGTAGATGCAGGTTGCGATCTAGAATACATGGAGATGTATGGGTGTTGCACAATATAATTAGGTAGTAGATGAGTTCTACTACTGAAAATTATTTGTGCGGGTAGCAGATGAAATCTGTTACCCGATGTTCTAGTTGCTTCCCTGGAATTTGCATATTTCTGATCTTGATAACGGTATGGTGAAGTTTCAATGTTTTGGCAATCCGCGATCCTGATTGATCAACGAAGTGCTAACAGTTCATTGAATTACACCGTAGTTAAAAAGAAAGATGAAATTTCGCAGATGAAAGGGCAATGCAGATATGATCTGCACGGGGGTCATGCGTATGATGAAGTTTAGTATGGGGCTCGAGATTTTATTATCTCGTGTTTCATACACCCTGCGAAGTTAATCTAGCGACTTCAATTATTATACTTGATGATGGACATTGGTAGCTTCGGTTTGTTTCGAAACCTTAGAAGCCACGAAAAACAAGTTTTTGCATGAACCGATTAGAGACGTCTAACTTGGTTTTGCAGGAGGGTTTGCATGTGCATATGATGTGGTATAGCAGTGCTCATAATAATTTGATTATGTATGAGATGACTATATAATGTAAACTGATTAACATGACCTGTGTATCATGATTTGGCATGATGGCTGGAGCCATATGATTGCACTTTAAATGACCTGCCGTGTCAACCTTGTGTAATGCACTTATTTTATTAGCTATAGAGATAGCAATTTTATGTGGTGCATCGACAAGGTGGTGGCAATCTTCGCAAAGGTGAACACCGACGCGAATGCCGAAGACGAAGAAATGAAAGACTTCTCCGTCAGAAAGGGCTATACCATATCATGCTAATTATGAATTGCCTGAGATGTTTATCCCTTATGATGCACCCTTCTTGATTGCACGGTAGTCACTTTTATTAGGGTGATCTCTCACAAAAATATCAAGTAGTTAGTGTTCTCCCAAGTGTAGCACCGTCACGGCACCTAACTTTTCAGAGTGCATCATGTTTCCATGAGTACAAACGATTAGGGATGTGTGAGGCGGGTGAGTTGAGACCTCACAGCGAGATCACTTGGTTGTCTTGACATTCTAGCTTGAAAGTCCTGAGCTCGGAACACGCCCATCGAAAGATGAACAAGAGTCGCATAGAGATGTGATCGGCATGTTGGCCTACCGATTGAAGTTCCCGTCATCAGTGATGTTCCCATCAATGGCGTTGAATTGAAATGCAGATCTTGAATCACTCACAATCAATTATGAGATATATTGATTTGAGTGGGAGCGCACTGTAGAATTAACTTGCTTAATTCTCAGTGCAATTAATTTTGAACACTGTCTAAGTGTGATTTGCATAATAGTGGTAGAATCATGGCTCGCGTTTCCACCTCCCTATTAAAATTGAATAGCTGTTATATATCTGGTTAAAACTTTACGGTTGGTAACGTAATGTGAGGATTGTCCTCAAGAGTATCGAGAAGGACTTTATCCTATCGCATGCTTTCGGTATTCTCCCGCTAATGCTATGGATCATGTGACTCTCGTCCTTCGATCCAAAAGCTAAAATTCTGTTACGGTCAAGTGAAATATGTTTGCTTCCATGAGACCCGAACTTTGAAAGTTAGGATAGTTATAAGATATTCATGGAATCTGAAAATCATTTTCAGAGACAGACAAATGCTAAAAGATATGAGATATCCAAAGCAATGTTTGTTTGCAAACTATTAGTAAAGGAGTTTACTATGCATTAGACTGATAAGAGAGGGATCCAGGAGAACGCCTATCATATGATGAAAGGTGAATAAAACAACAACTTAAAGAGAAAGGAAGTGTCCGAAGGGTGTTAGTGAGACTTTCACGCCTAGGAAGTCCGTGGCTAACGCCACTCTTAAGGTGAGTGCTTCTTCTGAGAGTAGGAGAAATACTGAAAGTTAAACTGTTAGAAGTATAAAGGCAAATAGAAAGAAGACTGGAATATCCAGCTCATGTATGAATGTCATACAAGTTTTTGATGTATAGAAGGCTGGTCAAAGATATAGTTCTTAGGAATTATGATTAAATTGTTAATCACTGATTCTTGGGTATTGTGAGTTAATCACAAAGATGCCCACTCGATGTAAGAGCTACTATGGCCTGAGAGACTAGCCAGGAATGAGGTTTAGGTATACACAGGGAACATAGTAAATGTTACTATGCCTTCCAACGGTGTATTACCGTCTGTATTTATTTTCATAATTCATTCAGAGTTTTACAAACTCTAGCCCATTGCATAAGGCACTTTGCAAGAAGGTTGTTCATAAGAGAACTTTTGATGTTCGGTGTTATGAATAACATAAGAGCCATACTTTCATTATGAATGAGACGTATGTTATGAATGTTGATAAATAATACATTACCTCTGGGTTTACTTTCATAATTCATTTTAGAGTTTCATACACTCTAGCCCATTGCACAATGTTTGATGCAAGAGGGTTGTTCAGAAAAGAACAATTGTTGTTCAGAATTATGAATAACATAAAGGGCCATGCTTCCATCCAGGATGGGAAGTATGTTATGAATAATGATGGAAATATGATACATCCATAACACTGACGCTAAATGTCGCAAGACTAAAAGAATACCACATATGTGTGGCACTGCATTTGGTCACATTGGAGAAACCCGCATGGAAAATTCCATTATGATGGATTTTGAAGTCGTTTGATTTTGAATCATCTAACACTTGCAACTTTCCTCCGAAAAGTGAAGTGACTGAAATAACGTTCACAAGCCATAAGGAACGAGCAACAGACTTATTGGTGATCATACATTTTGATGTATGTAGTTCAATAAATGTTGTTGCAAGTAGTGGATTTATCTATCTTCAGAAATGGCTCAAGTAGATATATGGATATTTACTTGATGAGACGTAAGTTTGGATCTTTTTGAAATCATTCGAAAGGTTTTCAAAAATGAAGTACAAGTTATTGTAACAAGAAAATTATGTTTCTACAATTCGATTGCAGAAAGGAATATTTGAGTTACAAGTTTAGCGAATGTCTGATGAGTTGTGAAAGGGGTTTCATAACTTGCACTTCCCGGAACACCACTGCAAGTGGAAAGTCCATGAAGATGTAATCGAACCATTTATGACATGGTAAGATCAAAGATGACATAAATAAATTTGCCATTATCCCTTTTTAAAAGTGATGCTTTAGAGACTGCGGCTTTTACACTGAAAAGAGCTCCATCAGGTCTGTTCAAATGAAGCCATGGTATGGTACGCCCAACCATGTTATATCTTTTCTTAACATTTGGAATATGGGGCTTGTGTAGAAGGTTACAAACCTATTCCAAATCAGACAAGTGCTACTTTGTAGGTTATCCCAAGTCATTGGTTATTCCCCCCACCACTATACCGAGGCAAAGGTATTTGCCACAAATCGGTATGCTTTTAAAGAGAATAGTTCTTTCAAAAAGGGTGAGTGGGAGAACAGTGCAACTCGACGAGATAACAGTATCTTCGTCATCAGCTCAAAGGAAAGGAACCTTGGAAGTGATTCCAGAGTTTCCTACTACGACTGATACGGAAGTCTCTACAATAAAATGTATGGACTTCGGTCGAACTTGCAGCTGAACCACGTAGGCAAGGCTCGTGCAAACCTCTCAGGTGCACAAACGAGATATTGTTGTTAGACAACAGTATACCTATGATACACAAGGAAGCGTTGATGGGCCCTGACTCCAGAATTGGCTAAATGCCAATACAATCCGAGATAGTTTCCATATAAGTGATTCAAGATTAAAACCTTGATACACCTTTCGGAAGACTTAGAGTCTAACGAATATTTATGGAACTAAAAACTGATACGGATAAAAATGTTTTATCCATAAAACTCGACTTGTTGAGATAACAAGTTCAAGGAGTTGACTACGATGAGGATGTTTCACCGTAGCGATGCTTAAAGTCGGTTCGGGTTGAACTAGCAATTATACATATTTCAATCATGAGATATGAAACAAGGATGACGAAATGATTTCCATCTGATGGAAATGGAACCAAGGACTTGCATGTGTTGCAGTCCAAGGTATTTTGTCAGTCCAGAGGATGCTAGTGAGTGTGCAAACTTCAGAGTTCCAGCGATGGACAGAAGAGAGCAAAATGGAGTTGGAATCTTCGTGTTTTGATGAAATGGTCAAAGTGGTTTGACATCATCAATGGGTAACGAAGATGCTTGTAATTCAAGAAAGTAAGTGGGAGCCTAATAATATTTCTAAAAACGTTGTGTGCTTGACACATTGTTAATTGGAATTAATTTCTTGACACAAATTAGGACTTCATTTGAAAATAGTTTTTCGATGAAGTGCTTGGGCTAAATAGCCTTAATATTAGGCATGATGATCTATGGAGATAGATTTACCTAATGGGGCTGAGCAAAGATACATATTGACAAGATGCTAAAACTTTTTAGCATTTAAAAACGCCAAGGAGTGATTCTTGCCGAAGTCACATGGAAAGAGTTTTTGCAAGACTCAGTGTCCCAAAAAACACTGATGAGCAAAATACATGATGGAGATTCCATACCTTCGTGTTTGGATTAATCATGTATTCCATGGTATGTAAAACAACCAGATATGTCCAATACTCCAAAGATGTTGCGAGTATGGATACCAAAGTGATCAAAGTACTGATCATGGGACAACAGTGAAAAATGTCATTAAGTACTAGAGAAGTACTGATGACATGTTTTCTCGCAAGCAGAGATTATGAAGTGCTCGTTGTAAGTAATTACATCGATACAGTCTTCAACAATGCTCCATGCGATTTTTGATTTAAGTTAAGGGTTTTGTGTAACTCACAATATGGTGGCACAGTTAGTTGGAAATTGTTCAAACTAGTTACTGTGGCGAATTCTATAACAAGGGCTAAGTATGTTGACGCTTTAGAAGCGACAAACAAGATGATGAATCATATAGTTCATTCATGAACTTAGTATGGTTCCAAGATGGCTTTTGTCAATGGGACACTACTGCAGGTAATTGCTCCATAACTCAGTCTGAGGAATCCAGGTTCGACCTGTGATTCACATACATACAAAGCCAAGTCCACACAAAATATGGATTTTGTGAAAGCATGAAAACGCAAGGATATGCAAAGATACACACGGAGCTGAAGTCGTCAGATCCGTTGGACATCAGGCTATACCACAAGCGAAGCATATTTACACCGGTGTGCCACAGGTGTAAAGTGCATTAGCATCAACTAGATTATTGACTCTAGTGCAAGTGGGAGTCTGTAGGAGATATGCCCTAGAGGCAATAATAAATGTTATTTATTATCTCCCTGTTCATAATTAAATTTATGTTCCATGCTATAACTGCCATGGTTCCCGAGCCCGTATATCCATAAAGGCTCTGGGGAAAACCCATGTGCACGTGTGGAATAATAAACGGTAAAATGTATTCCTAGTCATGCCTCTAAGACTAGCTCAAGTGTTGCATGATGATTATGTTTTCCCAATCATGGGCATGTCTATGCCAGCAACTTTGAGGGCACAATGTTAGCAGAACATTTGTGTTGAATCGACCCGAATTGATGTCATGCTATGAGATACATTCGTCACAAGTTAATGGTTAATAACACAGGAAGTTAATGTTTGCATAATTCCTTAGACCATGAGAGTATCGAGTTCCTTCATGCTTGATTCATGAACTTTGGGGTTTGTTAAACGTCATCCGTAACTGGATGGCTATTACGGCGGCTTACGGGTTCATGGGTAAGTATGTCAAGTAACTTGATAGCTCAAGATTGCGATTTGCTCCTCTGTCGATGGAGAGATATCTCTGGGCCCTCTCGGTGTTACGGTATCCATCATCGTCTGGCCAGACACTTTGTGATTTGATCACGAGGATGCCGGAACAAGGAACGAGAAAAGAGAACAATACCGGTAACGAGGTAACTGGCATAGTAGACAAGGTGTTGATCCACAGGGATGCCGACATGTCTCACCTTGGGTATTTGTAACATATCGTGAAGCAACAGGAATAGCACACGGCAACTGGAGGTTCACTCGAATATTCATTCGTGTGGGTATAGGGGTCAATATGGGTGTCCACGGCTCCGATGTTGATCATTGCTCGGAAGGGGTTCCGGGTCATGTCTATACTTCACCGAACCTATAGGGTCACACGCTTAAGGGTCATCTATCTGTTGAATACTAGACAAGGAGTCTAAGAGAAGTTTCCGGGAAAAAGTTTTTCGGAGACAGCGGAAAAGTTCCGAAGAAAGAGGTCACCGGATGAGTTCCGGTGAAACTGAAAAGTTGTTTCAGAGGATACCATAAAGTCAAATTGGTTTTGGCACATGCCTGATAATTCTTGGATGGTGCCAGAATCGTTCTGGAAACTTTCTAGAATTTTCGAAGATGAAAACCGGAAATGTTCCGGAGCTGTCAAAACCACTTCAGATGCTTTTCGCAGATGAAATCACTAAACCGGAAATATTCTGGAACGCGTTGAAAATTATTATGGTGGGTACTGGAAATGTTCTAAGCCCACATAAATATTTTCAGTTCGAACAGACGCTGAAAAATGTTGTCATGAATAGTGAAAGTGCTTTTTGGGTTACTTTTTGGAAAGCCACTCTTTTGGGCTTTTGCCCAAAAGATCATGGGGTGTGACATGGATGGATGAGGCTCCCTTGGGGGGGGGGGGGCCTCCTTGGTGTGGCCAGCCACATAGGGGACTCCTCCTTGGAGCCCCCTCTTGTGCCTTGGTTTCACACATGGGTCCTTGTGGAAGGACTTCATTCATGTGCTTTTTGGGTTTTCTTGTAAAACCACCCTACCCCTTGGGTTTCCTATAAAAGGAGGAGATGGGGGCTGCCATCTCTTCATCCTTGGCCTTCATACACATGCTAAGCTTTGCTAGCTCTCTCTCTCCCTCCCACGAAATAGTTTCGTAGAGCCGAAAGGCTGTCTGGGTTCCGGCAGGAACTAGTTCTGGACGGCGAAGCCCTGCCGGATAGTTGACACCGTATGTGTGCAACCCCGTAGAGAGGTCGTAGTTTCGATCTTTGTGCCCGAGGGGCTGTTTTGAGAGTGCCTCCCGAAGGGCTGTCCAAGTGACGGTCCGAGTTCTGTGAGTCCTCCCGAAGGGCTGTCCGAGTGACGGTTCGAGTTTCGAAGGTCCTCCCGAAGGGCTGTCCGCGACACCGTCCGGGGGACTGTTCGACCGACTCTCGGAGGGCTGTCCGAGGGCCAGATGAGGGGATACATCCTCGTGGTTGGGAGGTTGTAAATCCTAGCTTCGGGGATCTGCACCGCCGATCGTCATCGACTCTACTTCCGCTGCGCTACGAGTCGGTAACGAAAATGATCAAACCTTGTATGCAGTCTCCATAGTGGTCCTGGGCTGGTGCGTAGGTCGGAAAATTTTTGTTTTCTGCTGCGTTACCCTACACTAGCAATCTGACTAGCCAGAGTCACGACTAAGGTCAACCAAGCCAGAGCCAATAATGACTTGCGGTCGCACACGTAAGCTTTCTGGCCTTGAAGTATCCATCCATCTCTTTGAGCCAGGGTGGCATTCCGTCGAGATAATCACATGTAGATACCAGGATTCCCGAGCATAACCATTATAGATATCAGGCTGCCAGATGCAATACCATTCCACCCAGAGGGATATTGAGTCCTTGAAGTCTTGAAGTCTTGATCATCATGCAGGTCTTGAATTATTTATCCTCACAACACAATTGAATCACACAACCAATCCCCGTTTACTAGAGCGTAGCAATAATGAAAAAAATAACGTCCCTTCCCGGGCAATGGTAACAGGGGTGTTGGGTTTCTCCTACCTCATGATACTACCTCAAGTTTCAAGCTCAATATCCTACTGATCATGGTGGAAAGGTTGTAACTAATGCAAATAAAACATAGGTAAAACAATGGTCAGAGTGACTTGCCTTGCTGACGATCTTGAAACTCTAAGGACCCGTAATAACAAGCTTCGCACTCTGGATGGTCTAACGAAACAAACAATATCATACAATAAGCAATCACATTCACAATTCAACAATAATAACAAGTAAATAAATCACGCAATAAAACACAAGAAAGAAATCAAAGGGAAATCCAAAGAAAACTCCAAAGCAAAAAAAAGAAAAGATCAACTCACACAATAGCAATAGATAACTCACATAACAGCACTAAATTAATCTAATTAACTAATTCAACAGCAAGGAAAATACAATTTTAATTAAACAATAGAAAGTATTTTACTAAATTATCTACTAGCAAAATTAATCAAACTAATAGCTATTTCGTAGCACTAGTTATTAGCTATACAAGATTCAATATCAACTAGTAGCAAACCATTTAATTAAATTCTAAAAAAATTAGTTACTATTGTGTAACAGAATTATACTACAACAAGTTAAAAGTTGCAAAAATAATTAATTAGATCTAATTAAAATTCACTAAGTTATTAACTAATCAATTTCATATTGCAAACAGTACTGTTTTTAATAGAAACCTAATTTAAATTATGCTAAAAATAATTTACTTAATCCTACTGAATAAACTATCTATCTAGTGACTAGGAGCAAAAAGAATTAATTGAAAAACTATTTTCAAACTCAAGTTATTGCCAAATTAGTGATTTGAGCAAATTCATTCAAGTTATTCAAACATGGCCAAATTTTGCATCTACAGAAACTTCATAATTTTCTTGACCTAATGCAAAAAGAATCAATCAAAAACACTAAAAACTCTAAAAGATATTGATTTTCTAAAAACAGAATCAATTCTGTTTAAAAACAGAAACCAAAAAAAAAGGAAAATGCTACGGGTAGGTTAATGTACGCGTGGCAGGCTCTGATAGGCTAGGTGGTGTGTGCGCGCGAATGAAAGGAGCTGACGGCCGACAACTACTGCGTACCGGTTCGAAAAAAAACAAAGCGATCTAATCTAGGGCGTCGGATTAAGATCTAACGGTGGAGGGGGGTGTCCGGTGCTCACAGTGGGGCGGCGAGGTCGACGGCGAGGTCGACGGCGGCGGTGGCTTTGGGTGTTGACGGCGACGGCGCTCCGGTGCTCCTCCAGCGACGGCGAAGACAGCAATCGATGCGGACGAGGGCGGCGGTGAGGTTGGTGGCGTTGGCGTGGCTCGGGGTGGGGTGTAGGAAGTAGGGGAGCTCGGGCATGGCGGCGGCCGTGAGCTCCTCCGGCGAGGAATAGCTGCGGATTTGCGGTGGCGAACGAGGGGCTTAGGGGTGGAAATGAACGCGGGGCTCGGGTTTATATAGGGGAGCCCTCGGGCGAGCTCGAACGACAAGGGATCCACGGCGGGATCGGATCAGAGGGGATCTCCGGCGAGGGGAGGGAATCGGGGGTTGGGGAGGAAGGTGAGCGTGCTCGGGGTGGGAGCGGTCGGTGGGGTCAGGGTGCAGTGAGAGAGTGAGACGGGATCGGATCGGATGGCCGATCCGTTCCTGATTCGGTGCGGCGGCGGCCGTGGGCCGAATCCAATTAGGTTGGCCGGTGCACTAGGGTTTCCTTTTAAAAGACATTTTCCATTTTGAAATAACAGACAGAGAAAAGAAAAGAAAGAAAATAAATAAAAATTTACTATATACATATTATATACCAAAATGATCAGGGGAAAATATACTAAAACTTGAACTATTTTCCAGAGACAAATAAAATACTTTATAAAAAACATTTTTTTGAAAATTCAAATAAAATGCAATTTGACTTTCAAAACTTTTTGGCATTATTTCTTCTGACTTTTTGAAGGGTCATGTTACCTCCTCTCATATTTTTTGATCAAAGTATTTTGTCAGAGATTTTTGAATATAATTCAAATGCCATTTTGAAATGAAGGCAAATGAAACCTTGCAAATTCAAATGCCACATCAATTTCAATCAAAATGCATAGATGCTTAACTAAATTTGTAAAACATTCAAAATTTAAAATTTGGGATGTGACAAGAAATATAGCTGTGGCGGTCGTCCAGAAGCGCCAGCCACTGCTTGGCGTTGAAGCAGTGGCGGGCATATCTATTTGTCCGCCACTGCCGCTTTTCGCTCCTGAAATTTTTTGAAAGCGTACAGCTATGATGGGTCCTCAAACGTGCCTGCCACTGTTACGTGTGTAGCAGTGGCGAGCTGTTCTAAGTACCCGCCATTGCTTGTTTTCCAAAATAGCTCTGGCAGGTGCCCTGCCGCACCCGCCAGTTATTTGAGTTCACTTATAAGGCTTTTTCTTGATTTCACTTATAAGGCTTTTCCCAGTAGTGAAGGCCAGCAGTCAACGTGATTGTTCACGAGGGACGTAGGAGTGGAAATATAGGAACTAGATAGACACCATCTGATGTGGGGGTAAAGACCTACTCCTACTTGTTGATGAGTGCAATTTACGTCATGTTTTATCGAGTGTTTTTTATATCCAGAGGTGGAAATTTTGGTATTTTACCACGCAAGCACGCACCTATTTTTTTAGTGTACGCAAGAAGTCAAAAATAAATTCACACTAGATAATTTTGCTAGGTTTTGACACAAATATGTTGATGGGGAGCATTAAAAGCCATCCATAGGTGTGGCCATGTTGCTGGAAGCCAGGGGGACAGTAGTAGGAAACAGCTTATCAGTGTGCCGATTTGGTCTTTAGTGGCGTGTTTTGACATGCCACTGGTAATATTGGTGGCATGCTAGGTTGCCAGTGGTGTTCAGTTAACACGCCACTGGTACGTGTTAGCTGTGACATGCGGAATAGACGCCAATGGTACGTGTGGCTAGGTTTTAATCTAAATTTGGAAAAATGCTCAAATTTTAGTACATTTTAATCAAATTTTTTTGAACATGAATTTAAACTGAACATTTCATTAAAATTTCGACTTTAAGTGCCCAAATTTACATATATGGCGCCAAAAGGCGCTTAAAATTATTTAGAAAACATAAAATAACAAAATAACCCTAGATCTAACTAGGGTGGCCGCCACTGTAGCATACTCGTCGTCGTCGTGAGTGAGGTCGATGTAGACAGGCGCCAGCCATGGACAATCTTGGAACGACTCTGGCTCTGACTTGGGCTAGGGGCTGGGCATCGTGTCCTCCATCGCCGAATCGTGGAGGACCTGGGGGAGTTGTGGCTAGCTCCTGACCTCGTCAGGGTCAGCGGTCTCCACGGAGTTCTCCAGTGCCTGCTTGAACTCGGGGCTGTTGTCCTCGGCCTCCTCCTTCACCTCTAGCAGCGGAGCACAGGCACGCCTCGGTGGCGGTGTAGCACGGGAAGAATACTGGCCGAGGTGGAGGGCCGAAGTGCGCGCCGAAGACAACAACCCGCGAGAAGAGGCACACCCTGTTGGCGCAGCCGGAGGCGATTGTGGTCGGCGAGGCCGCAGGCTCGAATCACGTCCGGCGCGATAGTCGGCGAGGACATCGTTGACGGTGCGCCCCTCCCAAAATTCCCACCTTCCCGCACGATTCTTTGGTGCCGGATATGCTTGTCCTGCTTCGCCACGAGGTCCTCGTCGGTGTCCTCGGGGAGCGGCGACACGTTGAACACCCCACCCCCACCCCCACCCTGCAGTGCTCATGTACCATGCGTTCGGCAGCCGGCAATTGGGGGGACCATGAGTCCATATAGGGTGGACTCCACGGCGACCTCCTTTGGGAGGGTGCACGACCACAGCCATGGTGGCGCCATCAATCCGATCCCGTCGGCCTCGTTTTTGTTGGACATAGCCTCCGGCGAGATTTGGAGAGGAGGGTACTGGCGAGAAGAAGGGCAGTGGCAGAGATGATCCCCTCTTCGGTGGAGGGGATTTTACAGGGTTGGGCAGCTGGAACGGCTGCCATGTGATTAACGCCGGCGTGCGGCAGTGGCCAATCTGGAGATTGGACCATACGCGGCGGATTGACTTGAGCGGCGGCGTGGAAGCCCACGCGGGGAAGTGGCAGGCGTCTCCTAAGGCTCCGGGGCGCGAGGTGAGTGCGCGGTATTAATGGGTGGTTGCTTGACTGGCGTGATGAGAGACTAGCAGGTGCGCCCACGCGTCGGGGGTGCGGTCAACTTTTTTAAAGACGCGCCCATTTCAGTGATGTGTGGTGACCGATGTACGCCAGCACTTGCCGGCATCCGGTGGCGTGCATGTTGGATTGGTCACCAATACGAAATAATTAGTGGCTTGCCAGCAACACGACACGCCACCGACACTTCTCGCCCCGGGTGGACACGCGGGTGCCACATAATATAGGTGTGCCGTAGCTGTTCGCACACTGCTGGTACACGAACAAAAGTGCTGTGCACGAATCTGGCACACCACTTGTATAATCAATGGCGTGTTAAATAAAAAAAACGCCACTAGTAGCTGGTCTAATATAAGGGTTTTCCTACTAGTGTGAGAAAACAATTCGCGAAATAGACGTTCCAGCTGACTTAAAGTCCAGCGTTATGGTCACGCTAGACCGTACCGGTGACCGTACGGCACGCCCCCGACGCACATCCCCGTGCCCTTGGATTTCCTAGAAGACGAACGGAACAGTCATATCGTGAAGGCCGCGGCATCGGTCTCCATCATCATCGTCACCCACATCTCCCTCAACTAATCCCTCGTCCATCTTGTTGTTATTCCAAAACTCAAGTTGTGGATTTGCACGTATACTCTTTTAATCATTAATCCGCCATTTATACTATTATGATGATGATATTTTGTGATTTCATGTCTGAGTAGTTCCATTAGTTTTTGGAGAGATGGAGAAACTCTAGTACTATCATGAATTGAAATAATGAATGTATTACTTATTTTTTAATGAAGTGTAGTAATGGTCTTCATGATATTGTGCGGACGGGGTGTTTTCCAGGTATGACGGTGGTAGAATCAGCCCCTCTCCTTTGTTGACCATCAATGAGAGGGAGTAACGGAGATGCAAGTTCATACTCCATATACATATGGAGACCCTTAATTACTAGTGTACACCAGCGGCATTATATTAGGAGAAATAATGGTGATTGTGCTGACCAAGATTTTAGGGCACAGCTTTACGTGGGACTCCGCTCGTATGAATAATAGTTGAGATTCCGGTTAAAAATTGATAATATGTTTAAATCAGGTTTTAATTAATAAATAATGGTGATATGTGTCTCGTCTAGCGAGCAAAACGCATGGCTCCAAGCGTGTGTCATGTCGACTAATTTAGGACGCATACCGCTATCTGTCTACTCCCTCTCCTTTGTGTTGTGTGGTCACGTGCACGGGAAGGCTAAAATCCAAACCCGTCTCTGATGAGCGAAGGGTGGAGTGAGGCTCCTCCGTGTCCCTCCATGGCTCATCTCTTCTCAATCTAGGCAAAAATCGAAATGGTGAAATAACGGTAGCAGCCGGCGAAAGCAGCTAGCCATTCCCCTTCCACACTTGCTCCAGCACTCCCCCTGCTCCCTGCTTCCACCAAGGTAATTACGCACAGTTCCCTCACATCTTAATTGGTATCAGTCATCTAGAGGCCCATTCCGGCACCCTGCCGGAGGGAGAATCGATCACGGAGAGCTTCTACATCAACCTTGCTGCCCTACCGATGATGTGTGAATAGTTCATCATAGAGCTATGGGTCCATAGCTAGTAGCTAGATGGCTTCTTCTCTCTCTTTGATCTTCAATACCATGTTCTGCTCGATCTTCTTGGAGTTCTATCTGATATAATCTTTTTTTGTGGTGTGTTTGTTGGGATCCATTGAATTGTGGGTTTATGATCAGATTAGTCATGAAAAGTATTTGAGTCTTCTCTAAAATCTTTTATGCATGATTGTTATAGCTTTGTATATCTCTGCGATCTACCCGTTTGGTTTGGTCAACTAGATTGGTTTATCTTCAGTGGGAGAGGTGCTTTGTAATGGGTTCAATTTTGCGGTGCTCGATATGCCTGTGACAGAAAAGGACAAGACACGTATTTGTATTGTTGCCATTAAGGGTAAAACGATGGGGTTTATTCATATTAGTTGAGTATACTTTATCTATGCTACTTGTAAGTTGCGTCGGTAAAATCCTTGAAGAGCAAAGGAGATGCAGTACAGTAGTGGTAAGTATTTCCCTCAGTTAAGAACCAAGGTTATCAATCCAGTAGGAGACACACGCACAACCTCATAAGCAGGACCTACGCACACAAAAGCAAATACTTGCACCCAACGCAAAACAAGGAGTTGTCAATACCTTGGCGGTTAATTGCAAGGATGAGATCTCGTAGTGGTAGATAAATAAAGTAAAACACAAAAATAAAATAAAAGTAAATAAATTGCAGCAAGGTATTTTTAGTTTAATATGATGCTAAATAGACCCGGGGGCCATAGTTTTGACTAGAGGCTTCTCTCTTGAACATAGCATACGGTGGGTAAACAAATTACTGTTGGGCAATTAATAGAAAAGTGCATAGTTATGACGATATTCAAGGCAATGATCATGTATATAGGCATGACGTCCGAGACAAGGTAGACCGACTCCTGCCTGCATCAACTATTACTCCACCCATCGAACACTATCCAGCGTGCATCTAGAGTATTAAGTTCATCAGAACGGAGTAACGCCTTAAGCAAGATGACATGATGTAGACAAAGTAAATCCAAGCAATATGAATAAACCCCATCGTTTTACCCTTAATGGCAACGATACAATACGTGTCATGTCCCTTTCTGTCACTGGGATTGAGTACCGCAAGACCGAACCCATCACAAAGCACCTCTCCCATTGCAAGATAAATCAATCTAGTTGGACAAACCAAACCGATAGATCGGAGAGAAATACAAAGCTATAACAATCATGCATATAAGAATTCAGAGATGACTCAAATAATATTCATAAATAATTTGATCATAAACCCACAATTCATCAGATCCCAACAAACACACCGCAAAGAAGAATTACATCGAATAGATCTCCAAGAACATCGAGGAGAGCATTGTATTGAAGATCAAAGAGAGAGAAGAAGCCATCTACTTAGTAGCTATGGACCCATAGGTCTGTGGTGGACTACTCACGCATCATCGGAAGGGCAGCAAGGTTGATGTAGAGGCCCTCCATGATCAATTCCCCCTCCGGCAGATTACCGACGAAGGGCCCCAGATGGGATCTCAAAGAAAGAGAGACTTGCGGCGGTGATAAAAGTGTTTTCGGTGGCTCTCTGTTGGTTTCCCGATTTTAGAGAATTTATAGAGCTGGAATTAGGTCAAACGGAGGTAACATGGGCCCACAAGCTACCAGGGCGCCCCCCTGTGCGCGCCCTGGTGGCTTGTGCCCCAAGTTTCTGTCATCTGGTCCTCTCCCAAAGCTTCCAGGGTCTCTTTTGTCCAAAAAAAACCATCAAAAAGTTTTGTGGCATTTGGACTTCGTTTGGTACTGATTTCCTGGAAAACCAAAAACAAGCAGAAAACAGCAAATGGCACTGGGCACTAGGTTAGTAGGTTAGTCCCAGAAAATGATATAAAATAACATATAAATGCATAATAAACATCCAAGATTGATAGTATAATAGCATGGAACAATAAAAAATTATAGATACATTGGAGACATATCAGCATCCCCAAGCTTAATTCTTGCTAGTCCTCGAGTATGTAAATGATAAAAACAGAATTTTTGATGTGGAATGCTACCTATCATATTCATCATGTAATCTCTTTTATGGTATGAATATTAAAGATCCGAATGATTCAAAGCAATAGTCTATAGTTTGACATAAAGACATCAATACTCAGGCATACCAACAAACAATCATGTCTTTCAAAATAAAAATGCTAAAAAAAGTTATCCCTACAAAATCATATAATCCTGTCATGCTCCATCTTCTTAACACAAAATATTTATCATGAACATCCCTGGTTTTAGCCAAGCAATTGGTTCATACTTTTTAACGCGCTTCAGCATTTTCAACCCTCACACAATACATGAGCGCAAGCCATGGACATAGCACTATGGGTGGAATAGAATATAATGGTAGGGATCAATAAGGGGAAGTTAAAAAAAGAAGATAGTCTCATACCAACGAGGCTAATCAATGGGCTATGGAGATGCCCATCAATTGATGTCAATGCAAGGAGTAGGGATTGCCATGCAACGGATGCACTAAGAGCTATAAGTGTATGAAAGCTCAACAATGAAAACTAAGTGGGTGTGCATCCAACTTGCTTGCTCATGAAGACCTCGGGCATTTGAGAAAGCCCATCATTGGAAAATACAAGTCAAGTTCTATAACGAAAAATTCCCACTAGTATATGAAAATGAAAGCATAGGAGACTTTCTATATGAAGAACATGGTGTTACTTTGAAGCACAAGTGTGGAAAAAGGATAGTAACATTGCCCCTTCTGTCTTTTTCTCTCATTTTTTTCTTTTTTTTCTTTTTTTTCTTTCTTCTTTTTTTCTTTCTTTCTATTTTTCGTCTGGAGTCTCATCCCGACTTGTGGGGGAATCATAGTCTCCATCATCCTTTTCTCACTGAGGCAATGCTCTAATAATGATGATCATCACACTTCTGTTTACTTACAACTCAAGAATTACAACTCGATACTAGAACAAAATATCACTCTATATGAATGCCTCTGGTAGTGTATCAGGATGTGCAATGATACTAGCGTAACATGTATAAAAAAATGATGAACGGTGGCTGAGCCACGAATACTATGTCAGCTATATGATCATGCAAAGCAATATGACAATGACGATGTGTGTCATAAAAACGGAACGGTGGAAGTTGCATGGCAATATATCTCGGAATGGCTATGGAAATGCCATAATAGGTAGGTATGGTGGCTATTTTGAGGAAGATATAAGGAGGTTTATGTGTGATAGAGCATATCATACCACAGGGTTTGGATACACCGGCGAAGTTTGCACCAACTCTCAATGTGAGAAAGGGCAATGCACCGTACCGGAGAGGCTAGCAAATTGCGGAAAGGTGAGAGTGCGTATAATCCATGGACTCGCATTAGTCATAAAGAACTCACATACTTACTACAAAAGTCTATTAGCCCTCGAAGCAAAGTACTACTACGCATGCTCCTAGGGGGAGGTTGGTAGGAGTTAACCATCGCGTGCCCCCGACCACCACACATAAGGAGAACAATCAATAATAAATCATGCTCCAATTTCATAGCATAACGACAGACCATACATGCATGCTTCGGGAATCACAAACCTTAACACCAATATTCTTACTAAACCACAATCATTCACTAGTACCTCCCACATATCACCGCCTTAATATCGCAAAACTATTGCAAGGAATCAAACTTATCATATTCAGTGATCTACATGAAAGTTTTTATTATATCGTTCTTGAATACCTATCATACTAGGACCAATTTCATAACCCGTGCAAATTGCCATTGCTATTTATGAGACTCTCAAAAAGATATAAGTGAAGCATGAGAGTGCAACTATTTCTTTAAAATATAACCACCGCCCTGCTCTAAAAGATATAAGTGAAGCACTAGAGCAACTGCCTAGCTCAAAAGATATAAGTGAAGCTCAAAGAGTATTCTAACAAATCACGAATAAATGCGTGTCTCTCTAAAAAGGTGTGTCCAGCAAGGGATGATTGTGGCAAACTAAAACGCAAACGAGTAAAAGACCACTATAATACACGACGCTCCAAGCAAAACACATATCATGTGATGAATAAAAATATAGCTCCAAGTAAGTTACCGATGGTTGGTAGACGAAAGAGGGGATGCCACTCGGGGGCATCCCCAAGCTTAGATGCTTGAGACCCTTTAAATATTATCTTGGGGTGCCTCGGGCATCCCCAAGCTTAGGCCCTTGCCACTCCTTGTTCCTTCATCCATCTTGATCTTACTCAAAACTTGAAAACTTCAGTACACAAAACTCAACAAAACCTCCGTGAGATCTGTTAGTATAATAACCAAATCGCAAACTATAGGTACTGTTATGAACCCCTTCATATTTTATAATTGCATAATAGATACTGTATTCCAACTTCACCATGACTTATACCCCCCGATACAATCCTTAGATTCATCAAAACAAGCAAACTATGCAACGAAAACAGAATCTGTCTAAAACAGAACAGTCTATAGCAATCTGAATAAAACCCATACTTCTGAACCTCCAAAAATTCTGAAAAATTAGGACAACGTGTAAAATTTGTATATCAATCATGTGTAAAACAATTCAGAGCAAGAACACATTCCAGTGATTTTTAGATTTTTCTGGACTGAGCGTAAAAGTTTCTGTTTTTCACAGAATCGAAGCAACTATTATTCCGCATCATCATAAAGGCTTTACTTGGCACAAACACTAATTAAAACACAAAAACACAATCATAACAGAGGCATATTTGTGTGCACACTAAAATGACAGAAAATAAAATGAAAATTATTTTATTCATTGGGTTGCCTCCCAACAAGCGCTGTATTTTTACGCCCCTAGCTAGGCGTAATGCACAGTTTCAAGTATTGTCATCTTTTACTTCCTCAATCACACAACCATGCGTCCTAGGTGTCTTAACATGCAGGTTTCCAATAACCAAATTTCTAGGAATAAAGTTGAGGAAATCATTTTTGTAGATAGTTTCCTTTACCAAATCAATAAAATTAGGATGCACACTAATCATCTTAGATCTTCATTTCCCTTACTAGATGTGGCACCCTTATCTTTAGGGACATAAATGAACTTGCAATTTTTACTAGGGGTAGTCTTCTCAATAGTTTTAACGGAAGAAAAAGCGGAACCCAAATTATTAATAACTTCTTCCAATCTATCAATTCTAGAAGGGCTTTGTTTTATCACTTCATCAATTATAGGTTCTTTCTCCTTCATCATTTTTAATGTAGTTCCTACCCTTGAGTCATATTGAGTAATATGATTATGGACCTTTTTATCTAAATTTTCAATATGCTCTATAGTAGACATTTTACTTTCAATAATTTCTAATCTTCGCATAACATGTTCCAACGTCAATGTTGTTTCATTAATAGTAATAGGTGGTGAACCTACTAAATTTCCCATAGCATTGAAAGCATCCATAGGGTGACTACGCAAAAAATTCCCTCCGGTAATAGTATCGAGCACAAATCTATACCAAGTAGTAACACCCATGTAAAAATTGCGAAGAAGAACAGTGTTCGATTGCATATGAGTTGATCTATTTTGAGCACTGCAAATCCTAAACCAAGCATCTTTCAAACTTTCGCCCCCTCTTTGTTTAAAATTAAGTACTTCGCTCTCAGGGGTACAAGCAATAAGTGATGAACTAGCCATAACGATAGAAGTAAGCAAACGAACAGAAAGGCAAATGAAAAATATTTTTCTGTTTTTGTAAAATTGTTTTAGAAGTGGGGGAGATGAAAACGAGAGGCAAATGGCAAATAAAGTAAATGCAAGTAGATGATAGTTTGTGTGTAGGTACCTGACTGATTATGATGATATCTCCCCAGCAACGGCGCCAGAAATTCTTCCTGCTACTTGTAAGCTGCGTTGGTAAAATCCTTGAAGAGGAAAGGAGATACAGTACAGTAGAGATAAGTATTTCCCTCAGTTAAGAACCAAGGTTATCAATCCAGTAGGAGACACACGCACAACCTCGTAAGCAGCACCTACGCACACAAAAGCAAATACTTGCACCCAATGCAAAACAAGGGGTTGTCAATCCCTTGGCGGTTAATTGCAAGGATGAGATCTCGTAGTGGTAGATAAATAAAGTAAAACACAAAAATAAAATAAAAGTAAATAAATTGCAGCAAGGTATTTTTAGTTTAATATGATGGTAAATAGAACTGGGGGCCATAGTTTTCACTAGAGGCTTCTCTCTTGAACATAGCATACGGTGGGTTAACAAATTACGGTTGGGCAATTGATAGAAAAGTGCATAGTTATGACGATATTCAAGGCAATGATCATGTATATAGGCATCACGTCCGAGACAAGTAAACCGACTCCTGCCTGCATCTACTACAATTACTCCACCCATCGACCGCTATCCCGCATGCATCTAGAGTATTAAGTTCATAAGAACGGAGTAACGCCTTAAGCAAGATGACATGATGTAGACAAAGTAAATCCAAGCAATATGAATAAAACCCATGGTTTTACCTTTAATGGCAATGATACAATACGTGTCATGTCCCTTTCTGTCACTGGGATTGAGCGCCACATGACCGAACACATCACAAAGCACCTCTCCCATTGCAAGATAAATCAATCTAGTTGGCCAAACCAAACCGATAGATCGGAGAGAATTACAAATCTATAATAATCATGCATATAAGAATTCAGATATGACTCAAATAATATTGTTAAATAATCTGAGCATAAACACACCGCAAAGAAGAATTACATCAAATAGATCTCCAAGAACATCCAGGAGAACATTGTATTGAAGATCAAAGAGAGAGAAGAAGCCATCTAGCTACTAGCTATGGACCCGTAGGTCTATGGTGGACTACTCACGCATCATCGGAAGGGCAGCAAGGTTGATGTAGAGGCCCTCCGTGATCAATTCCCCCTCCGGCAGATTACCGGTGAAGGTCCCCAAATGGGATCTCAAAGAAACAGAGACTTGCGGCGGCGGAAAAAGTGTTTTGGGTGGCCCTCTGTTGGTTTCCCAATTTTAGAGAATTTATAGAGCTGGAGGTAACTTGGGCCCACAAGCTACCAGGGCGCGCCACCCTGGGCGCGCCCTGGTGGCTTGTGCCCCATGTTTCTGTCATCTGGTCCTCTCTCGAAGCTTCCAGGGTCTCTTTTGTCCAGAACAAAATCATAAAAAAGTTAAATGGCATTTGGACTTCGTTTGGTACTGATTTCCTGGAAAACCAAAAAAAAACAGAAAACAGCAACTGGCACTGGGCACTAGGTTAGCAGGTTAGTCCCAGAAAATGATATAAAATAGCATATAAATGCATAATAAATATCCAAGATTGATACTATAATAGCATGGAACAATCAAAAATTATAAATACGCTGGAGACGTATCAGTCTATATCATGTCATCTTGCTTAAGGCGTTACTCTGTTTTCGTTAACTTAATACCCTAGATGCATGCTGGATAGCGGTCCATGGGTGGAGTAATAGTAGTAGATGCAGGCAAGAGACGGTCTACTTGTCTTGGACATGATGCCTATATACATGATCATTGCCATGAATCCATCATAACTATGCGCTTTTCTATCAATTGCCCAACAGTAATTTGTTTACCCACCGTATGCTATGTGTTCGAGAGAGAAACCTCTAGTGAAAACTATGGCCCCCGGGTCTACTTTAAATATAAAAAGAAAACTAAAAATACCTTGCTGCAATTTTATTTCTTTTATTTTATTTTGCAATTTATCTATTTACCACTACAAGATTTAATCCTTACAAGTAACGAGTTCAATGGGATTGACAACCCTCTTGTCTGCGTTGGACGCAAGTATTTGCTTTTGTGTGTGCAGGTGCTGCTCACAAGGCTTTGCGTGATTCTCCTACTAGTTCTATTACCTTGGTTCTCACTGAGGGAAATATTTATCTCTACTGTACTGCATCTCGTCTCCTCTTCGGGGAAAATCCCAACGCTGCTCACAAGTAGCAGGAAGAATTTCTGGCGCCGTTGCCGGGGAGACATCATCAAAACCTATCAAGTACCTTTACACAAGTTATCATTTACTTGCTCTTCTTTTCACTTGCCTTTTTATTTGCATTTGCCTCTTGTTTTCATCTCCCCCACTTCTCATAAAAAATATAAAAACACAAAAATATTTTTCTTTGCTAGTTTGCTTGTTTGCTTGCTTGATGTTGCTATCATGTCTGAGTGTGTCAAAGTCATTGTTGAGAGTGCTTGTGAAGGTAGTACTAGCGAATCTCTTGAGGAAAAACCTCCCTTATTTGATCATAATCATGATCCGCCTGAGGATAAAGCTCCGACTAATTTTAAAACCAAAGTCTATCATGTGGGTAGTGGGAATATTATTGGGAAGAATGTCATTCAAGAATTCTTTAATTTCATGGGAGTCATACCAATAATTAAGGGATCTATTATGAACAAAACAAAATTCTATGTTGATTCTATTGCTATTCTTGTGGTTATGTTAGAAAGGAAATTTTTTCATATTCAACCCGCTTTGCAAAAGATATTCTTTGAAGTTCCCAACTTCCATAATCCTAGGGCTAAAAAGATTGGCACTATCATTCTTATGCATGAATTTGATTATATAATCCTGGAAGCTAGGGACATATTTTCCTTTTATAAAATAGATTTTGAGCAGCCTCCAATAGAAGAAATCCTCCATGATAAAGACACTATGC
This sequence comes from Thinopyrum elongatum, assembly GCA_011799875.1. Lineage (NCBI taxonomy): Eukaryota > Viridiplantae > Streptophyta > Magnoliopsida > Poales > Poaceae > Thinopyrum > Thinopyrum elongatum. The sequence goes on along the minus strand of CM022300.1, from coordinate 603,204,709 downwards.
GTAGGTTGGAATCTAAATATTATTTTGTCTACAGTGAAAATATTAGGAAGAGGGTTCCTTATGCTGAAATAATTAAAACTTTGTACCACAAGACTTATGATAAATTTGAATGGATTACTAAAGGAATTGATGAAGGATTTAGTGATGAATGGTTTGAAAGTACCGCTAGAGATCCTATCGATGATGAGATACATGTTTTTTATGAGGACCTCTACGGTAATGATCCGGAGTTTGAAGTAATGAATGTCAAAATCACCGATCAAAGTCCTTTCAATTATTTAAGCTCCCCAACTAGGAAAGAAGAACATCAGAGTAGGGAGTTAATGAGGAAAGTTATGGAAGGTTTGATTAAATAGGATTTGGAAACTAAGGATGATAATATTTGAAACTATGCATTATGCCTAGCCAGGGGCATAAAACAATAGCGCTTGTTGGGAGGCAACCCAATATTTATCTTAAATTTGTATTTTATTTTCTATTTTGTGTGCTCACACAATTATAGCTACTGTTATGGTTGTGTTTTTATCTTTTAATTGGTGTTTGTGCCAAGTATAGCATTTGGGATGATTTGAATGATAGTATGATTGATGCTGTTTGAAAACAGAAACTTTTGCGCCCAGTGTTAGAAGTTCTATAATTTGCTGGAACGTGATAAATTCTTGAAATTTTTACACAGTATTGGTATACAAATTGTTTACATTGTCCTATTTTTCAGAATTTTTGGAGTTATAGAAGTATGATTCTTATTCAGATCATTACAAACTATTTTGTTTTAGACAGATTCTGTTTTTATTGCATAGTTTGCTTGTTTTAATGAATATATGGATTCTATCGGGGGGTATAAGTCATGGAGAAGTTAGAATACAGTAGGTATTATGCAAGAACAAATTATGAATGGGTTTATAATGTTAGAAATATGCTCTAGAGGCAATAATATTTGTATTATTATATTTCCATATTCATAATTATAGAGTTTGTATTCTATGCTATAATTGCTATGATCCTGGAATATGCAATTCAGTGGAAAACTCATATACACGCATGGAATGATAAACGGTTAAATAAGAGGTTCCTAGTCTTGCCTCTAGGACTAGCTCAAGTGTTGTTTGTGATCATGTTTTCCGGATCTTAGGATATCGTTAAGTGTAATGATAGTCCTAAAAGAACATTGAGATTATGACGTTGGAAGAACGATCATATTGAATCGACCCAAACTTGTTTGTTGTGCATTAGATTAATATCATTTGTATTCAATTGTAATAACATAGTGTGTTAATGTGTGATCTTGCTTCTTAGACCATGAGAGTATCGTGGTCACTTCTTATCATACGAATGGCTTTGGGGTTGCTCAAACGTCACTTGTAACACGGTGATCATAACGACAACTTTCAGGCACATCGAAAAGTTTGACAAGTGGCACGATAGCTCAAGAGAGGATTTGCTCCTCCGACGATGGAGAGATATTCTTAGGGCCCTCTCGGTGTGACGGCATCGATCATCATCTGGCCACACATAGGTGACTTCGTCACGGGATGCCGGAACACAATAACGAGAAAGAAGAACAAAACCGGTAATGAGGATTTTGGTATAGTGAGCATGGTGATGACTCAGGAGGATACCGATGCATCCCGGGTTTTGTGAAATATCGCAAAGCAAAGGGAACATCACATGATAACCAATGGTTCACTCGAATATCATTTGTGTGCTCACAGGGACCGATACGGACGTCCACAGTCCCGCTGTCGGTCATTGAACGAACGGTTTCGTTCATGTCTGTGATTTACCAAACCTATGGGGTCACAAGCTTAAGGAAATCATGATATGCTTAGTGTTAGTAGGACGGGAGTCATGAGAATATATTTTTGGAATTATTTCATGAATATTTGGAATATTTCCGAGAGGATCCGGAAGCGTTTCGGGGTCACCGGAAGGGTTTCAGTGAATATCGGGTAATACCGGATATTACGAATATATTATATATAGGTGGAAAATGTTTTCAGAGATGTTAAAAAAAATTATATATATATATATAATGGTCTAGAGGTATTTAAAACATTTTATATTTAATTTAAATATCAATGGGCCTTAAAAGGCCAAGTGGTGGAGAGAGTTATGGGCCACATAGGCCCATAAGGAAATGGCGCCCCCCCTTTCCTTGTGGGGGGGCCGAATTGGACAAGGGGAGGGAGTCCAACTCCCTCTCCCTTGGCCGGCACCCCAAAGGGGACTTCCCCCCTTGGTGGCTGCCTCTCCTCCTCCTCCAACCTATATATACTAGGGGTTTTTGGTCTATGGTTCATACAAGTTTTGGAGCCTCCTCTAGTTCTTCTAGTTCTTCCTCTAGTTGGTCCTAGTTGAGCAATTAGAGTTTGGCTAATCCTCTTGTACTCATAATTAGAAGCCCAGTGTGGTTCTAATCTCCTCCCTCTAATTCTCCGGCGACGATTAGCTCTGGACGGCGCAGCGCTGCCGGATCGTGAAGGCTGCACGCTTGCAACCAAGTAGAGAGGTCGTGCTTTCGATCTTTGGTTCAAGGGATCGTTCGTGGGCGGTACGAGGGATCGTTCATCGATGGTTTGAGGGACTCCAAGTACGATCTACATAGACAGGTTCATCTTCCGCTGCAACTCGGTTACAGTAACGATCGTGATCCCAACCTGTTATGCATCTTCATATTGATCTTGGGTGATTGTAGGTGCGATTTTTTTGTTTTCTACTACGTTTCCCAACAGTGGCATCAAAGCAGGCTTATGAATAGGTGCAGGTTGCGATCTAGATCACATGTGATTGTGAGGATTGATGTTCTTGCTATGCTTCCCTTGAGTGTTGCTTTGGTTCAATTCATCGACGGCATGGTGTCGCTTATCACAAGGTTCTGACAATCGATCGGCTCTGCTTGTCGATGATCTGCTAACAGCTCCTTGGGCTTCACCATAGTTGAGAATAGTGAACCGTCGCGTACACAAGAGGGTGCCGAAGATGGATGATCTTCTAGGGGATCACGCGTATTGACGAAGTTTAGTGTGGGGCTAGAGATTTTTAATTAAGTCTCTTGTTTCACACACCCCTAAACTTAATCTAGCATCAAGAATCATCACCTAAATTGTGGACATAGGTAGCTAGTATTACTTGTTAAAATTGGTTAACCACGTAATTAAAATTTGCTAAAACCGATTAGAGGACGTCTAACTTGGTTTTGCAGAGCATGCATATGATGTGGTATAGCCTTCGTCATGATAATGAGTTTACGTATGAGATGGTTAGATGTTGTAATATTAAGTGGCCTGGGCATCACGGCATGATGGCTGGAGCCACGAGATTGCCATGTTAATGTAAGAATCGTAGAGATAGCCTACAAGTTACAGGTAACGATGGCAAACATACACGGAGGAACCCGACGAGGAGAAGGTGTACTAAGGCACGGGACGAGGAGCTATAATTTCGTGCCACGGCGGAATTTCTGAATATGGTGCCATGGCAACGTTTTTTATACGGTCGTCATGGCAACGTTTTCTAAAATTGCCACCACGACAACGTTTTTGAAACGGTTGCCATGACAACGAAATATTGGCTGTCACGATGCTTCAACTAAAGATTGAAGACGATCATGAAGGATTCCCGGTGCCCAGGGCTATACCATATCATGCTTTTATGAACTGCCTGAGATGTTTATCCCTTTGTTGTATGCACCCTTTGATTGCACAGTAGTCAATTATTAGGGTGATCTCTCACAGTAAATATCAAGTTAAAGGTGCTCTTCCTAGTGTTGCAACCGTCTATAACATGTGGCCTTTCAGAGTACTACATGCTACTATGAGTACAAAGGAGAAGTGAAGTGTAAGGCGGGTGAGGTAGGACTTCACAGCGGAAACACTCGGTTGTCTTGAAGTTCTGGCAGAAAAGTTATGAGCTCGAAGCACAAAGCATCGAAAGATGAACAAGAGTCATATGGTGATATGATCGGCAAAAGATTGCATACCGGTTGAAATTTACATCATATGAGATGCTACCATCCATGGGTGTGAATAAGATCTGGGTCTTGAATCACTCAGTTTCAATTATGAGATATATTGATTTGAGTGGGAGTGCACTTTATATTAAAATTTGTTTAAACACTAGTGCAACATTAATTTTGAATAAATGTCTAAATGAATCTTGTGTCTATCATTGTAGATCAATGGCTCCCAATATGTTCAACTTAGCCCCTATGTTAGAGAAAGAAAAGTTGCCTGCTAATGGTGGAAACTATGTGAATTGGATCTGGACCCTGAGATTTGTTCTCAGGAGTGCTAAGAAGGAGTATGTGCTAGATCAGCCCCTAGGTGATGCTCCCGCAAAGGATGCTCCACGAGAAGAAGTTGCTGCTTACGCTGCTCATAGTGATGACTATGATTCTGTCCAGTGCCTCATGTTAATTTGCATGGATCCTGAACTACAGAAGCATTTTGAATGATTTACTACTCAATTTATAATTGGGTCACTGGAAGTTCTGTACAAGAAGCAGGCAAGGACCGAACGGTTTGAATTACCAAGGCCTTGATTGAATGCAAGATGAAAGAGGGTTCCTCAATGAGTGAGCATATAGTAAAGCTTGCTAGCTATGTTGGTAGACTAGCTTCTCTGGAATTTGGAATTCCTCGAACACTCGGTACAGATATTGTGCCTGCTTCACTCCCACCATCTTACGATGGCTTTATCATGAATTACAACATGGATGGGATGGAGAAAAGTGCAAACAACTTGTTTGCTATGCTCAAAACTATGGAAGCTGGAATGCAGAACAACAAAATAGTGTTAATGGTCAACAAGACCACCGGTATCAAGAAGAAGGGCAAGTCCAAGAAGAAGAAATCTGCTAAGGCCGTTAAGACCGAATCTCGGAAGAAAAAAAGGGCGGGGCCTCTAAAGAGACTGAATGTTTCTACTGCAAACAGAAGGGACACTGGAAGCATAACTTCAAGAAGTATTTGGCGGATAAGAAGAACGGTTCTTCCGATAAAGGTATAATTGTTATACAAAGTTAATGTTATTTTCTGTATGTCATAAGTATTTGATACTGATCGGTTGCTCTCATTTTGCAAACCGATACAGGGACAATAGAAAGGTCACAAGGAGAGAAGAAATGAAGTCGTGATGCAAGTCGGCAATAGTGAAGGGATCGCTGTTCAGAGACCGTCGAAGTCATGTCTTTAGTTTGTCTTCAAGATTTATGCTAGAACTGAAATAATAGTTATTTTGGTTTGGAGTTATGTAATGCATTTCCTATAAGTTATGCAATGGATATTCTTATAAGTTTTAAACAATAGTTGTTTAGATTATTATGAGAATATGGTTTTATGATTAAACCTCTATTTTGTGATGGTTTATTCATGGTGAATCTTGAAGTTTGTGATCTATGACATTAAATGCTAAACGTCTTAAGAAGACAGATAAAGACCACTTGAGTGTGGCACTGCCTAGTTATATCGGATAATTAATCTTCATAGAGATGAAGAATAAAATGTCTTTTATTTGAATTGACTAAATACATTGTGCTGTATAAAGTCCAATAACAGGGAGCGGTAAATATTTATACTTCATCAATATTGTGAGTAAATATGATTTACTTGAGGACTGAAATATTTTGAAGTAGTTCAAAGAAATTCATGATGAAGATATAATATCATATGACAAAAGATAAAACATGATTCTTCTTTCATGAAGAAATATATGTAAGTCATAAGTTTAGCAAAGCAATTGAAGAATTGCGGAATTATTTTTACCGATCTGCTCATATTAAAATTTGGGATGAAACAGTATGATATTCACTAAACGAATGACAATTAAAAAGTCCAATAAAAAACATAAGGAGTATAAGAATATTGGACAAATGTTTAATTGTGTTTTGTTTTTCTCACCAAAATTCTAAGGACAAAAAGTGTTTGTCAATGAATATTTTTCGAGAAAAAGGTTTTACTTGTAAAGAAGCAAGGTGGGAGGATGATACAGCTTATTGATATTATTGAATCTTCGCTTAAGTTAAACACAATACTAAACCAGAAAGTTCTGGAAATTTTGGTCCTAAAACTAAGCGAAGAATAGTACATACTTAGATGTATAACTTTAATTTAGACTGTAACAAAAGAAAGGTAAGAAAAGATTGTCAAATCTAGTGAATAATTCATCTTAGAAGAAGATGAAACCTATGCACACAAGGAATTAGTCACTACAGGAATCAGCTCTTTTGCTCTGCCATGGCAGACGCAAAAGGCATGAATGGCGGTCGGCAAAGCTCTTTGCCGATGCTAGCTGTCGGCAAACATCCGGCTCAATTCCTGCGTGTAAAGTGCCTTTGCGTTCTGCTTCAGAGAAGCGACGACAAAGGTTTATGCCGTCAGCCGTTTTGCGGCCAGCAGACGACAAAGAGCTGTAAGACGGCAGTGAAGGTGAGGTGGGAGCCTTAGGGGTTAACGGCGTGCTTTGGTCAGGGCAGAAGCAAGAGGCTAAGGTCTTGCCGTCTGGCTGGCGGACGGCAAAGAGCCAAATAGGAGTCACTGGGAAGCTGCCACGTGGCCTATTTGCCGTCACCGGCAGACGCAAAGAGGCTAAAGGTCTTTGCGTCTGCTGGCGGACGGCAAAGAGCCCAAATAGGGAGTCACTGGGAAAGCTGCACGTGGCCTTATTTGCCGTTGCTAGCTTCGGCAAAGGGATTTGAACTCTTGCCGTCTGCCAGCAGTCGGCAAAGACCTTAGCCTCTTAGCTCTTTGCCGTCTGCCAGCTGACGGCAAAATGCCCAAATAGGCACCCGTGTTCCCAGGTTGCAAGGTAGCTGCCACGTGGCCTTCTTTGCCGACTGCTGCTGTCGGCAAAGCTTTTGCCGACTGCTAGCAGACGGCAAAGCTCTTTGCCGTCTGCTAGCAGACGGCAAAGAGCTATATAACCCTGTTTTTAATTGAATTCATCAATTTGACAGAAATTCATAGATATACACAGATAATACATATTACACAACAAGCATATTCAACAATATATTTCCACAAGTCCAACATATTACCATATGACATAAGAAGTTTCCAACAACATAATCCAGTGACATACCACATCCAAACAGTTCCCAAACATGTTTTCATAACAAAAGGAAGCACAAGGAGAATATATGAGTCATCAATGCAGCTTCCTCTTCAAGCAAATCTGCCAAATTGGGAAGATGAAAGTTAGAAGAAGAAGAAGAAAGAGGAAAAGAAGAGAAGAAGAAAAGAAGAAGAGGAAAATAAGAAGAAGATGTATATTCTCTTTCTTTCTCTCCTCCCCCTCTTCTTTATCTTCTTCTTTTCCAACAAATAGTATTAAAAAAGCCAATTTAGAGCTTAAGCTAGGTAAAAAGGTCATTTTGGAGATAAGCTAAGTTCCCAATGTATCATATTGGAGCTAACCTACGTAAACTTGGTCATTTTGGAGCTAAGCTAAGTTAAATGGATCATATTAAGCTACCTAGGTAAACTGGTCATTTTTGAGCTAACCTACGCAAAAAATGTCAGCTTTTTTTGCTATCTAGGTAAAAATGCTAGTGTGTAGGTCAATTAGAGCTAACTTAAGGTAATAAGGTCTTTGGGATGCTAAACGCGGGTAAAATGGATCATATTGTAGACTAACTAGTAAAACTTGGTCTTTTGGAGCTAACGATGTTAACATGATCATATTGGAGCTAACATAGTACACTTGGTCATTTTGGAGCTAACCATGGCTAATTAGGCCATTTTGACATTACTAAGCTTATGGTGTCATTTTAAGAGGACAACCAAAGCAAGTTATATGACATTTATGGAGGTTAGCCAGGTTATTATGCCATTTTACGAATAAAAAACAAGTAAGAGGAGGAAAAGAAGAAAGAAGAAGAAAAGGAAGATATAAGAAAGAGAAGAATAAGAAAAGAAGAAGAAATGTTGTTCTTTCTTCGTCGTTTTTTATTCTGTCTTCATTCTTCTTCTCTTCTCTTCTTCGTTCCTTATTCCTTCTTTTCTCTCACCTTGATTTTCTTCATCTTATTATGTCATTTGTGGGACCTAATAGGCTAAATTATGTCATAAATGGGCTAAATAGGCTAAGCAAGAGGAGGAAAAGAGAAGAAGAAGAATAATTAATAATAAGAAGAAAAGAATAATATAAAAGAAAAAAAGAAGAAGAATAAGAAAAGAAGAAGAAAAGTTCTTCTTCTTCTTCTTCTTTTCTATTCTTCTTCTTTCTTCTCTTCTTCTCTTCCTATTCCTTCTTTTCTTCACTATTCCTTGATTTTTCTTCATCTTATTATGTCATTTGTGGACTAAATAGGCTAAATTATGTCATAAATGGACTAAATAGGCTAAATAAGAGGAGGAAAAGAAGAAGAAGAAGAAGAAGAAGAAGAAGAAGAAGAAGAATAAGAAAAGAAGAATCTTCTTCTTTTCTTATTCTTCTACTTCTTCTTCTTCTTCTTCTTCTCTTCCTATTCCTTCTTTTCTTCCTATTCCTTGATTTTCTTCATCTTATTATGTCATTTGTGGACTAAATAGGCTAAATTATGTCATAAATGGACTAAATAGGCTAAATAAGAAGAAAAATACCGTTATCACGGAGGTGAAGGACCGGTCGGGGCTGCGCCAGTGCCAGACTGAGGTGAAGGGCCGGTCGGGGTTCCACCAAGGCCAGACGGAGAAGCATCGGTTGATGCTTGTCGGGAAGCATTCTACACCAAAGATCATTTCCAATGTCTCGTTAGCATGATGCAACATAAATGTGAATACTAGTAACTAACGACCATTCAAATCAAACTCATCGTGGTCGCCGGAGCAATCTGGGGCATCGGCGGAGGGGTCTGACCGCTTTTCTCGCACATGCTCTACACATTTGGTTCTCACGAGTGAGTCATATTAGTTAGTAATGGAACAAACATTATGTGCATGATTTGGCTAATATGCAGGAGAAACGTACCACCAAGATGTCGTATAGGGCCCGGTTTTGAGCATCGTTCCGGTTCCTCTCCTCCTCCAACAGCCTGGCCGTCCTCTCCTCCAGCTCCCTCTCCCTCTCCTCCGCCTGCCTTCTTGCCGCCTCCAAAAGCGTCTGCGTGTTTGCTCTCTCTTTCTCAAGAGCAGCCTGCAATACACCACTCCTCGTTAGCATTGTAATCATCGACGGACGCACACACAATGTAATGGATAGGAAAGGTATCCGAGTCTGTATAACTAACCGCCATGGCGAGCTCCGATGGCCGTGCACGAGGCATTATCTCAGGATCAGAGCTACTCTGGCGCTTCTTGATCTGTGTGAGAGTCTTACGACAACGTATCAGTCCATCACCAATGGCTATCGAGCCATGGGACCTCCCACCACCAGATATCATAACCAGCTCTGTATCAAAAGGATCCTGGCTCGGGTTAAAGTCCTCCCCTTTCCTTGCCTTCCCCTCGTCTCTGTACCTCACGAGCTTGTTGCGGGAGGAGATGTTGGTGAAGGTCTCTGGATGATCTAGGTCAGACTCCGAGAATGCCTTGGCCTTCTTGTACGGGGCACTATGGGCCATGCCATAGAGGTCGAACAGACTTGGCACGGGCTTCTTGTTGTGGTGCGACTGAGAGAGAGGAACAAAATATTAGTCAAGGGCTCAAGCTAGCATGAAGATTGAAATTGCTATGTAAATAAGGTCATTTTGGAGCTAAGTAAGGTTATTATGTCATTTTTGAGGAAAAAAAGCTAAGTTTAGGTCATTTTGGAGGTAACCAAGATTATTATGCCCATTTTGACCAAACTATGCTAATTATGTCATTATTGAGCTATCCAAGGTAGTTATGCCTTTTTTTAGCTAACTAAAGCATATTTAGGCATTTTATAGAGCTATCTTAGGTTATTATGTCATTTTAGAGCTAATTATGTCATAAATTAACAAGCTAAGATTATTTTACGTCATTATTGAGCTATCAAAGGTAGTTATGCAATTTTTTAGCTAACTAAAGCATATTATGTCATTTTAGAGCTAATTATGTCATAAATTAACAAGCTAAGATTATTTTACGTCATTATTGAGCTATCAAAGGTAGTTATGCAATTTTTTAGCTAACTAAAGCATATTATGTCATTTTAGAGCTAATTATGTCATAAATGAACGAGCTAAACTAAGTTTAGGTCATTATTGAGCTATCCAAGGTAGTTATGCCATTTTTTAACTAAGTAAGCATTATTGAGCTATCCAAGGAAAAATGCTATCATGTAGAATGAAATTGCATGAATCATGAAGCAAACCACATACCCAGTGACCCCCGTACTCAAACAGGTCGGAGCTCCCTTGATGGTGTGGCACACCAACCATTTGGGCACGCTTATCCTTGGCCCTTTGGTGTTCGACTAGCCATTTGGGAGAGCACCACTCATCCACCAACGCCTCCCAATAGTCCATCCTATCCGCACACCATCTCGGGGGCACCTAAGTTAGTCAAGAGAAATTTCAGCGCTACGCCTACGAATCAAATCAAGAGAACTAAGTTCAAGGCCTTAAGAATAGGTAATTACCAGCATGTACTTCTCCTTAGTCAGAAACTTGCCGCGACACTTCTTCTTCGCCCTCCTAATACCCTTCGAGGCGTAGTAGTCTCAAACGGCCAGCAGCCGAGCCTCGTGCCGTAAGTTCTTAAGTAGGCGCTTGCACTCGACTTCGACAACCGAAGCCGCAGCCTCCTGCTCTCCATCTGAAATCCTGTAGAAGGTCTGCAGTCAAACAAGACAACGCTGATTAGTAAAATCACTACGTACTGTTGATCTTTAATTCTGTAAAGGAGAAATTACCCAGAACAGACGGAACACAATGTCGGCCACCGTCTCGCACTCGACACCGGCGACCATCTCCCCCGGCGGGGCCGGGGCAGCGTCGTACAGCTCCCAGCTAAGTGCTAGCTGTGGAACCTGACCCTCACCGGGCAACGTGACCCACCCAGGGAAGTGCTGCCGGCAAAGCACACCAAGGACCTGGTTGGGCCTGCGGACACCACGGGGGTGTACCCAGCCCCTGCAGTATGTCAAGGCCAATGCATTAGATATTAATTTGAAGAAACATGAAGGCAAAAGGTTAAAAAAGAGTAAATTCACTTACTTCAACCCATTAGGCTGTATCAACCACCTCTGGTCGGGGGTCGTCGGCACGGGCGGGAGCTTTGTACCGCCACGCTGGTAGACCTTCTTGCCCTTGTCAACCATCTCGCCCTCGCTGTAGCTATCATCAGAGAAGGTGTCCTCGCTATCATCAGTAGGGCCACTAGCATCCGGAGTCTCGTGTGAAGAAGACTCCGGGACTGGAGTCTTCTGGGACGAAGACTCTGGGACCGGACTCACGTGGGGCGAAGGAGAGGCACCCAGAGTCTGGTGGCGCGAAGGATCAGCGACCCCAGTCTGGTGGGGCGAAAGATCCACGGCCCGAGTCTGGTGGCGCGAAGGAGAGGCGACCCCAGTCTGGCGGGGCGAAGGATCCGCGACCCGAGTCTGGTGGGCCGAAGAATCGACGACCGGAGGCTCATGGACCGGAGTCCGAGATGGGTCCACGTCAGACGGAGCGGTCCTGTGGTCGGGTGAATCAGCTAGGGGTGGCGGCGAGGAAGGCGTAGCAGCCTTCCTACCTCTCCCGCTGCCACGTCCACCTCTAGCAGCCTTCTTCGTCCTCCCCCGACCTCTGCCGGCCGAAGAAGAAGGGCCCGCCGGTGCTGACTGCATACTGTCTAGCAGCGCTCTCCGGAGGGGCTGGGCTGGAATAATGGAAGCACCCCTCCCAGGAGCGCTCGCACGAGGCTCGGAGCGCTCTGGACCCTTGCCCACCATCCTGTCAACACCTGCAATGACAAAAAGTAAACGACATTAGTATAACATAAAAAATTTGAATAACTGACATGAATACTATGTATATAATTTAAGAGTATCATCATCATGAACATAATAAAAAATTGAATACCTGACATTACTAATATTACTCTGAATCGTCTATATATGCTCCGGGATCATTAAATGCATCATCATCATCACTATCAGTGATGAGCTCATCATCATCATTAATAAATGCATCAACATGTGGAAGGCCTCCTTTACGTAATTGTTCAAGCATTGAAAGGTCATCTGCAGCAGTAACTTCTTCTTGTTCCGGCTCTTCTTGTTCCGGCTCTTCTTGTTCCGGCTCAGGGGTGAAGTCGGATTCACTATCGCTGTCTACTTCAATGTTCAGGGGTACAGTTGAGCGGTTCTTGAAATGTTTTTTGGAAAGACGTGTTTCTTGGAAGAATTCTCCTTCGTCATATGTGTCTTGGTCATAATCCTCTTCATTGGGGGGAGGTGGTCTAACACGTGGCGGCACTTCATAAACGACATCCCAACCACTGAGATTTGAATCACTTTGACAGGCCCACGGTAGATAGAAAACTTGGGTTGCCTGTTGAGCCGTAATATAGACATCGGGAACATCCAAATGGGTGCTTTGTTTGATTTCGACTAGCCCTATATGTTCATGAGTCCTTCTAGTATCCTTCGGCTGGAACCAATAACATCTGAAGACTACGACGTTTGGTGGGTTTTCACCATAGAATTGAACCCATCCGTGCTGACGGCGACTCGAGGATGCCTTGGATCTGCCGTTTTTTCCTTATGTAATGCATCGAAGCGCTTCCACGCTTCACCATCCGATGTGTGCACCATCATCACATTCCCATCTGCATCACGTTCGGTTCTTTTGCCCGTTTTGTGCCATGTCATATGTCTGGCCGTCTCTTTGACCATGAAAAGACGTTGAAGTCTTGGTACGATTGGCAAATACCGAAGAACATTAACGGGTATTTTGGTCTGCGTCTTCTCACCCATACCATTGTCTACCACAACATACCTGGATGACTCGCAAATGGGACAATAGTTCAAGTCCTCATACTGGTGCCTAAATAAGACACATCCTTTCTCACAGGCATGTATCTTCTCATAGGGCATCTTAAGAGCACGGAGGATTTTGTCTGACTGGTACAGGTTTGTAGGTAGCACATGGCCTTTGGGTAGAAATCATCCGAATACTGTCATCATCGCGTCGTAGCATTCTCTACCCAAGTTGAACTGAGCCTTCAAAGCCATGATTTGTGAGATGGCATCCAGCTGACAAAGCTCAGTGTGCTCGTGGAGAGGACGTTTTGAGGACTCCAACATTTCAGTGAAGGCCTTTGCAGATTCCTCCATCTCCTCGTCCGAGTCCCGAGCATCGTCAAAGTCTTGCACCATGTCTTCCATCCCGGTACCATGCTCGTCGGTGCGACGACGAACCACCTCAGGTCTGGCACGTTGGGCAGACTCACCATGAAATGTCCAGACCGTGTAACCAGGCGTAAAACCAAACTTCTGTAGGTGTTTACTCATTTCAAGCTCGTCCCTCTTATTAAAGTTGTCGCACCGGACACAGGGGCACCAGCTTAATCTCTGGCCATTAGCAAATGCGGCTCTAACAAACTCTTTGGTTTTTGTTAACCATTCACCGGTCCAAACTTTCTGACTAGTGTAACCGGTGTACATCCACGCACGATCACTCATATTGACTTCCTACTAGACAGACAATAAATATATACATCATTAAGCAAACCATATCCATTAGTTAATGGAGTTTGTCAGTTCTATTACGTCCATGCAACCTACATGCTAATAGGTAAAGATAGGTCCTAATCCCACCCGAGTATGTGTAGATTGAGTTCGTTTTCCCATGCTCTGCTCCGGATCCGACGCAAAATTTCGGCAGCACCTCCCCGCTGTTCTCCTGATACACGTCTCGGCAATAAGCAGAGAGGATGTGTACCCGGAGAACAACAGGGAGGCACTGACGAAATTCTGCATCGGATCCGGAGCAGAGCATATAGGAAAACGAACCCAATCTACACATACTCGGGCTGCTATGGATAACGTTGGACAATTCGAAAGAATCACGATTATAAATATGCAAATGCATGCATATTTATAGATGTAACCCTTTCGAACGGGAGACGCATAGTGGTTACGCATACTGATGACGGACACCTATAGCTAGCTAGTTTCATTGGCACGAAGACCGGAATAGAGCAAATGTAGGGGGGAGGAGGAGATGTCATTTCTGCTCACCAAGGAAAGCAGGGGCGGAGCTCGTCGAACGCACGGGGAGGTCGTCAAACACCACAACCTTGCAGCGACGAAACAACTGCACATTTTAAATCCACCTGATTAACACAAATATATATGATGTTTTGCATAACAAAATCGAAAAATATACGACCTAACTCATAATTCACAAATATATGACCCCGTCGGGGTCGGGGTCGGGGCAGGGTCGGGGTGTGGTGTCAGGGTGTAGGTGTCGATCGGGATGTCAGGATGTCGTATGTCGGGGTCGATCAGGGTGTCGATCAGGGTGTCGGGGTCAGGGTAAGGGTGAAATTTCATGAGAGAAGACATAAACATCAAGTGAAACAATTAACATTGTACAAAGTTGAAAACTTGCTACTACGACGAGGTAAAGTTCCTTTGCGAAATCTATAGTCTTGAAAGCGATATATAATAGCATCATCATCAACCTTTGCAAATATTTCTCGCTCAGTAATTATTTGGTCAGTAGCAACAACGATAAGCAGTACTGCAGTAGCAAATACTAACATTATAGCAAGCAGATCAAAAAATGTTCAATCTACATAATTTTAACAACAACAGCAAGGCAGTAGCAGTCAGTGTAGCACAATGCACATGCACATATTATCCTGTCTGTGAGTGAGTGAGTCTGTCCATTACCAATCCGGCTCTTCAGTGCGGCTGCGGCTGCGGCAGACGGCGTGGCGGACAGGCAGAGTCGCGGAGACCAGGGCAAGGGAGGCCGGAGACCGGAGCAGAGCCGGCGTGCAGAGCAGTAGAGCCGCAGCCCGCAGAGGAGAGCCGGAGAGCGGGAGAGCGGCGGAGCGGGCGGCGTCAGTGGCGGAGGCGCGGAGCCGGCGTGCACCGGAGGGGGCGCGGCAGTGGAGGAGGGGAGGGGGCGCCGGTGGTGGAGAGGGGAGGGGGCCACGGTGTGAGGGGGAGGGGGGCGTGCGTATGGAGGGAGGAAGGGAGTGGGGCTGGCGGTGGTATTGTATGATTGGAGTTGGTGGGCGGTTGATGTATGTTAGGGAGGGAGTCTTCGTGTAGTGGTATTTTTTACGTCGGGTTTCTTTTTTGTTATTTATTTTATTTTTTTTTCTTTTTCTTCTTCTTCGTTTTATTTATTTGTTTTCTTCTTCTTCCTTTGTCTTTCTTGTAATTTCTTCTTCTTCTTTCCGTTCTTCGTTCTTTTTCTTCTTCTTCTTCTTCCTTTTCTTTATTTGTTTTTTTCTTGCTTGTGCTCTTCCTTCTCTTCCTTTTTCTTCTTCGTTCTTCCTTCTCAGTCGTGCGGGAGGCAAAGGGGTGGGGAGGCGTGGAGAAAGAGATGGAGGAGGGCGCGCGCGCGGGGGGCCAAATTAACCCCCCGCATTGCCGTCTGTTTTTTTTTCTCTTTGCCGTCTGCTGGCGGACGGCAAAGAGGATGACCGTTAGACGGCCACCGCCGTGAAACTATGGGCCCCTCTTACCTCTTTGCCGTCTGCTGGCAGACGGCAAAGAAGTGGCCCGTGTGACCTACCCAGTGCAGTACCCCCGTGGGGTCCACTTTGGACTTTGCCGTCTGCTGGCGGATGGCAAAGAACTCTTTGCCGTCTGCTGGCGGACGGCAAAGAGCTCGCAGATGGCAAAGACCCTGTTTGCCATCAGCTGGTTCTTTGCCGTCTGCTTTGAGAAGACAGACGGCAAAGAGCCTCTTTGCCATCAGCTGGCAGACGGCAAAGAGCTGGCAGATGGCAAAGACCCAGATTCCAGTAGTGAGTGATGGCGCCCAGCTAAAGAGGTATTACTTGAACTATTGAAATCCATATGCAAATAAACAAGTTTTGAACTTGGTAACACCTTCAGAAGGTGTATGAATGGATCTTCAAATGTTCATGGATGGTGATCCCGAAGGAAAAGTTTTAAAAAAGTGTTTTGAAGAAAAAAAAAGAGTTGATATTGTCAAATCTGCTGGTTAGTAGCAATACTAAGAGTGTAAATGGATATCGATAGTAAATGTTGTATATTATTGATATATAACAGACAAGTACCAAAATATTTTGAAAGAGATTTTAGAATTGAATGTATATAAAATACAACCAATAGATTTTGTTGAGAATACCGGAATCATGTAAACTTTTAAGTCATATGTATGATTTAAAGTAAAGTATCAGGTAGCTTGAATTTGATGAAGTAATTGGAGAATTTTAAAATTTATCAAAAACTATGGATACAAGAAGTTTAGTGGGAGTTATATGGAATTTCTGATCTTACTTGATTAGAAATTATATAAAGTATATTAGCACAAACTATTAAAATCATGTTTCTAAAGGGACTTAGAATTACTGGGTGAAAAACTATATAGATAGATCAAATCATCTGATAATTCTAAGATATGTACTGTGACAAAGTTTTAAAAGGTTTAAAAGGAGAAAGGGTTTTTCTCATAGTGTCACATAGCATAAACACTGTGCAAAAATCAATAGTTGATGGGCATGAGTGGATGAGGAGAGTTCAATTTGCTTCAAGAAATTGAATTGATCATATATGCTATCAAATGTACAAAGACATATATTTCATATAAACTAACTGTTAGTGATCCTAGAAAGGTTCACCAGGGTGATGATAGTACCTTAATTGGATGAAGATTCTGTGTCTTGTCCATAGAGGAGATGAAGAGATTGTTGTAAATTGTTACAACAAAACTGTTTGTTGCAAAGTAGCACAAGAAAACTTCATGACTATATGAATAAACTATTGGGCTATAGAATTTTGAAATGGTTTCAAGCAATGAACATAATGGTGGATTATATAAAACGATAAAGATTGAGGCTTCAGAAGTTTTCAATAGAATCTGGTTTCCATAAAAGTTTATTGATCAATTATGGTATAATTCCAAATAAAATTGACTATATGGTGATATAGCAAATGGACTATATGGAGATATAGCGTTACTATAGAGATATAGTGTTACTATTTATGTGACATGGGAATTACATAGATAAACTTGAAATTGCAGACACAAATAATATTAGGATTTGAAGAGTATCAAATCCAGAGATGAAGGCTCTACCACTAGCAAAGTATGAGCAACACCAAGATAGTCATGGGTGTTAGAAAAGCATGCAACTAGATTATTGACTCTAGTGCAAGTGGGAGACTATTGGAAATATGCCCTACAGGCAATAATATTTGTATTATAATATTTCCATATTGATAATTATAGAGTTTATATTCTATGCTATAACTGCTATGATCCTGGAATATGCGATTCAGTAGAACACTCATATGCATGTGTGGAATGATAAACGGTTAAATAAGAGGTTCCTAGTCTTGCCTCTAGGACTAGCTCAAGGGTTGTTTGTGATCAGATTTTCTGGATCTTAGGATATCGTCAAGTGTAACGATAGTCCTAAAACAACATTGAGATTATGACGTTGGAAGAACGATCATATTGAATCGACCCAAACTTGTTTGTTGTGCATTGGATTAATATCGTCTGTATTCAATTGTAATAACATGGAGTGTTAACGTGTGATCTTGCTCCTTAGTCCATGAGAGTATCGTGGTCACTTATTATCGTACGATGGGCTTTGGGTTGCCCAAACGTCACCTGTAACATGGTTATCATAACAACAACTTTCATGCACATCAAAAAGTTTGACAAGTGGCAGATAGCTCAAGAGCGAGATTTGCTCCTTCGATGATGGACAGATATTCTTAGGGCCCTCTCGGTGTGACGGCATTAATCATCGTCTGGCCAGACACAGGTGATTTTGTCACGGGATGCCGGAACACAATAAAGAGAAAGAAGAACAAAACCGGTAACGAGGATTTCGGTATAGTGAGGATGGTGATGACTCAGGAGGATACTGATGCATCCCGGGTTTTGTGAAATATTGCGAAGCAAAGGGAATATCACATGATAACCAAAGGTTCACTCGAATATCATTCATGTGCTCACAGGGACCGATACGGACGTCCACGGTCCCCCTGTCGGTCATTGAACAAACGGTTTCATTCATGTCTATGAGTTACCGAACCTATGGGGTCACTAGCTTAAGGCAATCATGATCTGCTAAGTTTTAGTTGGGCGGGAGTCATGATAATATATTTGTGGAATTATTTCATGAATATTTAGAATAGTTTTGAGAGGATCCCGAAGCGTTTCGTGGTCACCGGAAGGGTTTCGGTGAATATCGGGTAATACCGGTTATTAGCGATATATTATATATAGGTGGAAAATGTTTCAAGAGATGTTAAAAAATATATATAATGGCCTAGAGGTATTTATAAAATTGTATATTTAATTTAAATATCAATGGGCCTTAAAAGGCGAAGAGGTGGAGAGAGTTATGGGCCACATAGGCCCATAAGGAAGTGGCGCCCCCCTTTCCTTGTGGGGGGGCCGAATTGGACAAGGGGACGGAGTCCAACTCCCTCTCCCATGGCCGGCACCCCAAGGGGGACTTTCCCCCCTTGATGGCTGCCCTCTCCACCTCCTCCAACCTATATATACTAGGGGTTTTTGCTCTATGGTTCATACAAGTTTTGGAGCCTCCTCTAGTTCTTCTAGTTCTTGTTCTAGTTGGTCCTAGTTGACTAATTAGAGCTTGGATAATCCTCTTGTCCTCATAATTAGAAGCCTAGTGTGGTTCTAATCTCCTCCCTCTAATTCTCTGGCGACGATTAGCTCTGGATGGCGAAGCACTGCTGGATCATGAAGATTGCACGCTTGCAACCAAGTAGAGAGGCCATGCTTTCGGTCTTTGGTTTGAGGGATCATTCATGGGTGCTATGAGGGACCATTCACCGATGGTTCGTGGGACTCCAAGTATGATCTACAACGACATGTTCATCTTTCGTTGCAACTCGGTGATGGTAACGATCATGATCCCAACCTGTTATGCATCTTCATATTGATCTTCGGTGATCGTAGGTGCGAATTGTTTTGTTTTATGCTACATTTCCCAACATATAACAGTACCTAAAGTTGTGATATGTTTACTATACTAACAGGTCTCACGAGGTTTCTGTTAAGTTTGGTGTGCTGAAGTTTTCAAGTTTTGGGTGAGATCACGATGGATGAAGGAATAAGGAGCGGCAAGTCCCTCAGCTTGGGGATGCCCAAGGCACCCCAAGGTAATATTGAAGGAATACCCCAGCGTCAAAGCTTGGGGATGCCCTGGATGGCATCCCCTCTTTCGTCTACAATTTATCGGTGTCCCACCTGGAGCTATATTTTTATTCATCTCTTGATATGAGTTTTACTTGGAGCGTCTTGTGCCATAGTTTTCTTTTCTTTGTTTTCCTTTTAGTTTGCCACAATCATTGTTTGCTGGACACACCTTTTGAGGGGAACACACAATTATCATGATTTGTTAGAATAATCTATGTGCTTCACTTATATCTTTTGAGCTAGGTAGTTGCTCTAGTGCTTCACTTATATCTTTTAGAGCACGACGGTGTTTATATTTTATAGAAATAGTTGCATTGTCATGCTTCACTTAAATCTTTTTGAGAGTCTTATAAATAGTAATGGCAATTTGCACATGTTATAAGAATCGTCCTAAAATGATATGGCATCCAAGGGGGGTATAATAAAAACTTTCATGTAAATCACTAAATATGAAGTGTATGGCCTGATTGTATTAATGTAGTAATATGAAAGGATATAGGTTCATGATCATTGGTTAGTAGAAATATCGGTATTTAAGTTTGTTATTTACTTCTCATCTAAGTATTAGTGTGGCATGGTGGGGAGGTCCGAGCGTTTATAGGTCTGAAATGAAATCCTTGTGTGCTGTTACAATCAGAGGCGCGCAATGGTTAACTCCTACCAACCTCCCTCCTAGGGGCATGCGGGTAGTGCTTTGGTTCGAGGGCTAATAGGCTTTCGCAATAAGTATGTCAGTTCTTTATGACTAATGTGAGTCCATGGATTATGCGCACTCCTTTCTTTCCACAATTTGCTAGCCTCTCCGGTACCGTGCAATGCCCTTTCTCACCTCGAGAGTTGGCGCAAACTTAGCCGGTGCATCCAAACCCCGTGATATGATACGCTCTTTCACACATAAACCCCTTTGTACCTTCCTCAAAACAGTCAGTTTGAGCTGAACCGCCAGTAGTTTGAACTGAACTAGCAGTTCATGGGAAGTCTAGTGGACCGATTAGCCAGCAACAATGCTCGTCAGGAGCCTGGCCCGATCTCACTGCAAGAATTCGTGCGCCTCAACCCATCTGTTTACCGCAACTCCACCAATCCTATGGATGCTGATGATTGGCTTCATGACATTTTGTTTGAGATGGAGTCAGCTAGCGTTGCCCCTGACAGTTACGTCACCTTTGCAGAATTTCACCTGAAGGGTCCAGCTGCTCATTGGTGGGAAAGCCACAGGCACATGCTGCCTACTGGAACTGTAACCACTTGGCAGGAATTTTAGTCAGCTTTTCGTGCACGGCACATTCCTCAAGGTCTGACAGACCAGAAGAAGAAGGAATTTCGTAAACTCACTCAGGACAAAATGACTGTGGATGAATATCAGAGGAAATTTCTTGAGTTATCCCGCTATGCTGAAGATGATGTCTGCACTGACGCTCGCAAGAAGGAGAAATTCCGTGAAGGATTGCATCCTGATATAAAGCTAGCACTGGCCGCCCATGATAGCGCATACTTTGCGACGCTTGTCAGCCAAGCTTTTCGAGTTGAAACCACTCTGGCTGAACACTAGGAGTCGCTCAAGCGTACTTGAAATGTTGGTTCATCCTCGGGTCAGCCTGCTCAGAAACATCAGGTCTGGATTCCACGCAATGTACATCACCGACCAGCTCCAACACCGAGGCCTTCTTATGTTGCTCCTCGTCTACCTCCACCACCAAGGCAACTGAATATCTCAAGTGAGTAGCCCAATACTATTTCTCCTCGCCCCAATGATGGGAATTGCTTCAAATGTGGACAGCTAGGACACCGTGCTTCCAGCTGCCGCCTGAACCAGAATCGCAATACACCAGCTGTTCAACCCCGAATAGTTAAGTCAAGACCGCCTACAATCGGTCATGTTCGTGTCAATCATGTTAAGATCGAAGAAGCTCAAAAATATACCAAAATTGTGATGGGAATCCTTTCTGTCAATACAGTGCCAGCTTCTGTCCTTTTTTATTCAGGAGCGTCACATTCCTTTTTGTCTGAAGCTTTTGCACTCAAGCATGAGATGCAATTTGAAGAGCTGCATCCTCCCTTATCGATTCAATCCCCCGTTGGGGGATGGAACACGGCTATGATAAGTCACAACAACCAAATCAAAATTGGAGGGCTACTATTCTCTGCACCCCTCATTGCCCTCAAGGCTTCTAACATAGATGTATTCTTGGTATGGATTGGCTAGAAGCTCATAATGCTATGATCGACTGTGCTGCCAAGTCAGTCCAGCTCACACACCCTTCCGGCCAGAGGGTCAACTACTCAGCCCTGTTAATCCAGAATGCTGAGAGCCAGATATATGCTCTGAATGCTTTGAATGCTTCACCTCTTGAGGGAATTAAGAATGTTCCAGTCGTTCGTGATTTTCCAGACGTCTTTCCAGAAGAACTTCCAGGAATACCCCCTGTCAGAGCTGTTGAGTTCGTCATCGACTTGAAACCAGGCACTACCCCGATTGCTAAGCGCCCCTATAAGATGCCGCCGCATGAACTCCTTGAACTTAAGGAGGAAATCGACAAGTCACTTAAGAAGGGATTCATTCATCCAAGTTCCTCTGCTTGGGGAGCACCTTCTCTCTTTGTTAAGAAGAAGGATGAAACGAACCGGTTGGTCCAAGATTACCGACCTATCAACCAAGCCACGATTCAGAACAAATATCGGCTTCCCAGAATCAACGATCTGTATGATCAACTTGCTGGTTCCTCCGTATTTTCTAAACTTGATTTGAGCTTGCGATACCACCAGATCCGAGTTCGCAAAGAGGATATTCCGAAGACAGCCTTCGTCACTCGCTATGTTTCTTACGAGTACACTGTCATGTCCTTTGGCTTAACCAACGCCCCGGCAACCTTCTCCCGACTGATGAACTACATCTTCATGGATTACCTCGACAAATTTGTCATGGTTTATTTGGATGATATCCTTATATTTTCCAAGAATGAAGAAGAACATGCCGAACATCTTCGGCTTGTACTGGAGAAGCTGCGTGAGCATCAACTGTATGCCAAATATTCCAAGTGTGAGTTCTGGTTATCTGAAGTGACCTATCTTGGTCATGTGATTTCCAAAGATGGCATTGCTGTTAACCCAGAATGAGTTCAGGCTATTCTTGACTGGACTCCTCCGCAAACTGGTAAGCAAGTCAGAAGTTTTCTCGGTCTCGCTAGTTATTGCCGCCGATTCGTCGAGAACTTCTCCAAGATTGCTAAACCACTGACTGATCTGCTTCACAAAGGCATTAAGTTTGAGTGGACAGACAAATGTCAAGAGAGTTTTCAAACACTCAAAGACAAGCTAACGTCTGCCCCAGTGCTTGCTCCTCCTGATTTGTTGTGACGCATCCCGTCAAGGATTGGGCTGTGTCCTAATGCAAGAGCGAAAGGTAATTGCTTATGGCTCTCGACAGTTGTGTCCTCATGAGGAGAACTATCCAGTACATGATCTAGAACTAGCTGCTGTCATCTATGCATTGAAGTTGTGGCGACATTACCTCCATGGTAATCGTTACGAGATCTACACGGATCACAAAAGTCTGAAGTACCTGTTCACTCAGCCATCTCTGAACCTCCATCAGCAAAGGTGGATGGAGGCCATTACAGACTATGATTTATGTATTTCTTATACCCCTGGCAAGGCTAACGTAATGGCTGATGCCTTGAGCTGCAAATCCTACTGTTGTGAACTTGAGGTTCAACTGCAGCAGCCACTCCTGTATTGTAACACCCCCTGTGATTAGCAATAGTAATCACTTTTGATAATGACAAGTCAGCAAGGTTAACAGTGCATAATCATCATTAGCATCATATTGCATTTCAACTCCTAAGTCAAATTCAAATTTAAATGAAAAGTGGAAAATAAAAGTTGTTCAAACACATAAACTAAAATGTTAAATAAGTAACAAATATTCGAGAGACACTTCTAAAATTGAAACCAACATCATTGGAACTGGATAAGTGACTCAATCAACCTCAAACAGTAGCTGAAAATAATATTTATTAACCTTTTATTTAATATAAAATAAATATGGAATTATATTTTGTCCAAACTAGTTTTTGGTGATAGGGTGTAATGCACTGGTAATTATGAACTAGGTCTCATATTTTACAAAACTCATATGGTGGCCTAACAATTTACTAAACAGAGTTATGAAATAAAGAAAAGAAAAAGGAAAAGAAAATAGAAACAGAAAAAGAAAGAAAAGAGAAAGAACCCCCCCTCTCCCCCCCACGGCCCAACTAGGCCACCGGCCCACCTCTCCCCTATATGGCTTCCCCCCAGGAGGCAAACCCTTAATCCCCATCACCCCCCCCCCCGCATATCCCCCCCCCCCCCACTCCCCCGATCCAGATCGGATCGGGGCGACCACGCCATCGCCCCCGACCGCGCCGACCGCGCGCTCGCCCTCGACACCGCTGGACCGTGCCGCCGCCCGGAGCCCGCGCCACCTCGCCGGCCTGCCTCCTCCTCCCCACCGGCCTGCTTCCTCTCCGCCGTCGTCCCCGTCGACCACCCCGACTCCCGCTGCCCCGTCCCTACGAACCGCGGTGAGGCTCCGGCCTCCTCCCTTCCCCTCGGTCACCGCCGGCTCGCCGCGCCTCGCGCCTGCTCGCGTCGATGCGCGCACGCGCACGCTGCCCGCGCCCCGCGTCGGCTCGCGCTCATTGCGCCGTCCGCTACGGCCACCTCCACTGCTGTCGCCGCGCGCGCCCGCTCGCCCCTACTGCTACATGCCGTCGCGCAGCTGCTGCCCCGCTGCGGCCTCGCCGCAGTCCGCCACTCGCGCGCCCCGCACCGCGCGCTGCCGCCCGCTGCCGCTCCGACCACCGCGCCACGCCGCCCCGCCTCCGGCCCCGCTTGCGCTCGCCTGCACCCGCGCTCCGCCCGCGCCCCCGTCCGCCCGCGCCTGCCCGTGCGTGCCCTATGGGCACCGGACATGTCCGGTCCCAAATGGGCACACCCTGGACGTGTCCGCCCCTGGTCCTATGATAGTGGTTGCCCACCCCCAGAACGTTTTTATAAAAAAATAGTAATAATTAAAATAATAATTAAAATAAATAAATAATTAATTAGTTAATTAATCCTGATTAGGTTAATCTAATTAACTAATTAGTGTTAAATTAAACAGTAATCTAATTAGTTAATCCTAATTAAGCTAACAGTCTATGACAGGTGGGACCCACCCTGTGAGGACGCCCGCTGACATCAGCATGATGTCATGCTGATGTCATCGCAGCACTGTTTCAGATAATGTTAATTTAAATAAAAACATAAATTCAGAAATTAATAAAAACTTTAGAAAATCATATCTTTTAATCCGTAACCCGGATCAAAATACTTTCTACATGAAACTTGCTCAGAACGACAATACGAACCCGGATACGCCCTCCGTATTCCTGTCAGATGCCCGTAGCTAGATAAACATGGAACATTTTGCCTGAATTCAGTAAATGAATAGTGCCCAACTTTAATTAAATAAATCCGAATAAATTCCTAAATTAACTAAATCATTTAGTTAGGCAGTAGAACACCTCTGCATATCATTTAGTCATATCATACATATTGTTTGCATTATTGCTGTGAATTTATTGTTTCTCTCCCCCTCCTTCTCTCTCGTTAGACGCTGAGACCGACGCTGACGCCGCTGAGTACGACTACGCTCCAGACGAGCAGCCCGTTGACGACCTACCTCTCTTGCCAGAGCAACCAGGCAAGCCCCCCCCCTTGAGCATCCAGATATCGCCCATTCTATTTCTCCTGCTTGCATTAGATTTTGCTACTGTTAATGTTTGCTCCTATTCTGATGCATAGCCTGCTTTTGTAACCTGCTTATTGTACCTTACCTGCCTATGTTAAACTGTTTAGTATAAGTTGGTATTGAACCATCAGTGACCCCACCACCTCACCCTTGTTGCCCCTGCTTCATCATCGACTACTCGATCAACGTGATCGACGACCAGAGACCGACACATCACCTCACCCCCCCTTAGTTGTACGACTCTGCATAGTTACTATCGAGTGCCGAGGGTGATACCTCGTCACGCACTCCTGATGAATACTCTGCAGTGTAGCTGTTCGGTCATGGTCATCGAGGGTGATTCCTCCTTCTCCATTTCCGATACGACTCTGTCGTGCAACCCCTCAGCGTGAACCTTGAGGGTGATGCCTCATACGTTCACCCTGATGATTTCATCGAGCGGAATCCTCCGAGGGTGATTCCTCGGGTTTCCCCTTTGATGTTATGACACACGGTTACTTTCACCTTTGTTACAGGCGGGTGGACCCTGGTGGGTACCCGCATGGGATCTATGATGTCGGGTGTGCCGGAAGGGCACTCGAGTGTGATATTGTGGCGGAGCTTCAGAAACTCTGAATGTTCCGCTTGTTACTAATGGAGCTGATCGGATTTGGGTATTTGATCTGAGTGGGTCGACGAGCCCTATACGCACTACCACCACGTGGGATAATGGTTTATGGGGCCCTCTACGTTGTACGTTTCTCCCGAAAGCTCTTCAGACGTCACGATTCACCGTGCGGGCTGATCGTCGGGAATGGGCTGGATACTTCACTGACGAGTTCAGTGTCGCGCCTGCACCCCGGCCAGCCACGCAACGCGCAGGGTGCCCAGGGCGATGGCCCAGGACCTCTGGGTGCATAGGTTTAGTCCGGCGTGCTGACCTCTCTGCTGAGCCTAGGTAGGGCGCTGCTTCGTGTCGATCCCCTGAGGCCGAGTATTACCCAGCAATTGTGTCCGGCCAGAGTTGATCGAGCGTGTTGGGTAACAGTAGTGCACCCCTGCAGGGAAGAACATCTATCGATAGCCGGTCCTACGGTAAAGGACGCTCAGTTTGTTTATCCCGATCTACTACTTGAACTGGATACTTGTTACTTAATTGAAGCTTCGGGATCGCTTTCTCACTTGGAAGTCGAGGAAGGATCTCTAGGCTTTGCTTCAACATGTTTGCTTAATAAAATGCTATTCTACTCTCTTCTACTGCTGCAAGATGATGGCTTCTGAAGATGCTTGAAGATGCTAGTCTTCGATAGGACTAGGCCTTCTCTCTATTCTGACATTTCTGCAGCCCAGTCCACATATACAGCCTTTCTCCATTGATAATGTTGCATATGTAGTATAGATCCTTGCTTGCTGAGTACTTCGGATGAGTACTCACGGTTGCTTTACTTTCTCTTTTCCCCATACCCCACCTTGTTGATACATCAGACGATGGAGACCAGCAGCCAGATGCCACCTCAGGAGCTTACTACCAGGCGGGTCCAGACGGCACGTACTACTGGATCGAGCCAGCCGACCAGGAGTAGGATCGGAGGCTCCCAGGCAGGAGGCCAACGCCTTTCGATCTAGAGTCGTTGTTTGTGCTAGCCTTCTTAAGGCAAAACTTATCTAACTATGTCTGTACTCAGATAATATTTGTATGACTGACTTATGTATTCGGATCTTCGGATCCCTGGTCTGTAATATTGTGGACCTCCGTTTATTTGTGTTTAGAGTTGTGTTGTGATATCTTCCCGTGGGTCTCTGTGCTTGATCGTACACGTTTGCGTGTATGATTAGTGTACGGTCGGGCCGGGGTCCCCACATGTATGAAGAGCTTCGAAAGCTGAACATCGAGATAGTTCCTCAGGGTTATCTCAATACCCTGGTTGTTGAACCGGACCTCAAGCGCAACATCAGGACAAGGCAGAAGTATGACTCCGAAGTCCACAAGATTAAGCGTGATATCGCACAAGGAAAGCCCTTGGACTTCTCCCTGGATAACGAAGGCACCTTGTACTTCAGAGGCCGCCTAGTGGTCCCCAGAAGGCGCAATCTGGACTCTTGCGCGGATGTCATGAAAGAAGCTCATGATACGCCTATTTCGATTCACCCTGGTAGCACAAAGATGTACCAGGACATCCGACAGACGTACTGGTGGCCTGATATGAAGCGAGATATTGCTCAGTATGTTGCCGAATGTGACGTTTGTCGTCGCATCAAAGCAGAACATCAAAGGCCTACTGGAACTCTGCAACCCCTTGCTATTCCTGAATGGAAATGGGACAAAGTCGAAATGGATTTCATTACTGGTTTTCCCAGATCTCAGAAGGGTCATGATGCTATCTTTGTCGTCATCGACCGATTCTCAAAGGTTGCTCACTTTCTACCAGTCAAGGAGACAATCACTGCTAGTCAGTTAGCAGACTTGTATATTTCCAGAATTATGTCACTCCACGGTATTCCGTTGGAGATCATTTTAGATCGTGGCAGCCTCTTCACCTCAAGATTCTGGAACAGTTTCCAGGAAGCTATGGGAACTCATCTGTCCTTCAGCACCGCCTTTCACCCGCAGTCTCAGGGTCATGTTGAACGCATCAATCAAGTGCTTGAAGATATGCTTCGAGCTTGTGTCATCTCATTCGGTAAGAAATGGGAGGAATCTCTCCTGTATGCCGAATTCTCTTACAATAATAGCTATCAAGCTAGTCTGAAGATGGCACCGTTTGAAGTTCTTTATGGACGTAAGTGTCGAACCCCTCTGAATTGGTCAGAAACTGGGGAACGTTCACTCGTCGGACCGGACATTATTCAACAAGCTGAAGATCAAGTCCGCATTATCCGTGAACATTTGAAAACTGCTCAGTCTCGGCAGAAGAGCAACTATGACCGAAAACACAAGGTAATGGTCTATCAGCCTGGCGAACAAGCTTACCTTCGCGTCACTCCGTTCAAGGGCACTCATCGGTTTGGAATCAAGGGCAAGTTAGCTCCCCGCTACATTGGCCCGTTCCGTATTCTCGCCAGACGTGGAGAAGTGGCATATCAATTGGATTTGCCGTCGAACCTTTCTCAAGTGCATGATGTCTTTCATGTATCTCAACTCTGACGCTGCTTCAAGGATCCTATCCGAGCTGTGGATCATGAAGTGCTGGAATTGTGAGAAGATCTGTCGTACCCAGAATATCCAATCCGTGTTCTTGATCAAACTGAATGACGAACCCGTCAGAAGTCGATCAGTTTCCTCAAAGTGCAGTGGTCGAATCATTCTGAAGATGAAGCCACTTGGGAACGCGAGGATCGTCTTCGCAAAGAATACCCCTCTTTCTTCCAGTCTTCCTCTTAATTCTCGAGTCGAGAATTCTTGTTAGAGGAGGAGAATTGTAACACCCCATGTAATTAGCCACAATGATCGCTTTTGTTAATGCCATGACAGCATGATTAACTAGTCTTGATCATCATTTGCATCAAACTTCATTTCATACTTCAAATCAAATTGCAATTCAAATTTAAAGTGAGAAATAAAAGTTGTCCAAATTTGAAATAAAAATGTCCATTAAATAGCAAATAATTTATAACTAATTATGTTCAGGAAAACAACATCACTAAAAATGCCTAAGTGACTCTAACAACCTCAAACCGTAGCAAACAGCAACAATTAAATCCATTTTATTTAATCCAATTTACAAAAGAAATTATATTTTAGCCCAACCAATTTCTGGTGGTAGATAATAATACACTGTAATATATAAGCAAAGTCTTATATTTTATAAAAGTAGTTTAGTGGTCTAACAATTATCAAAACAGAGTAAATAAAAGAAATTAGAAAAAGAAAAAGGAATCGGGCAGAGACTTACTGTGCGGCTGGGCTCTAGTTGCACAGTGCAAGGCCCAGCCTGCCAGCGGGTCTTCTCCCTCCTCCCGCACGCGTCAGCGCGCCCGCGCGTGTGAATGCCGATGGACGCGCTGTCGTCCATCCGGCGGCTCCCCCGTGCGGTTAAGTGCTGCCCCGTGCTGCCCTCGTCCTTCCCCGAACCCTAGCTGCCCCCCCCTCCCGCTCGCCCCCATTCGCCCTCTCTCTCTCGGTCTCCCACCTCACCCGAAAGTCGCCGCTGTCCAACCGCTCGATCCCGCGGCCACCGCCGCCGCATTGCCTCGCTGCCCTGCCCGTCGGCTCTGCCTCGCTCGACTCCTTCGTCTGCACCTCGCCGTTGAGCTCGAGGAGCCCCACATGCACGGGATCGACCTCGACCTCTCCTTCTCGGTCGCTGGCGATCCCGGCCGTCCCCGATGACCTCTGCTGCTCCAAAGCCGTCGAGGGCTTTACGTAGCCGCTAGGTGAGCTCCTCCCTCCCCCCATTCCTCTTCTCGCACCGCGTAGCTCCCCCTAGCTAGCTCGCCGCCACGCCATGTTTCTGCCCGCTGCCTGAGCTCGCCGTTGCCGTCGCTCCCAACCGCCGTAGCCCGCGTCTGTAGGCTAGATCGATGCGGCGCTGCCCCCTCGCTCGAGCGCGACCAAATGCGCTCGCTAGACCGCAGCACAGCCGTGTTTCCTGATCGCGCCCGAGAGCTCCGCCGCCTCACGTCCTCGCCGGCATCTCTCCGGCCACCCCCGCGTCCAACCGATCCCCCTAGGCGACGTGCGCTGCTCTGCTCGTTCGAGCGAGCCCGAGACCGGCCGAAACGACACACCACAGACGAATTCCGGGCTCGCCGGAGTTGCTCGCCGCCGTTCGGCCTCGCCGGCGTGCTCTGGTGGCCGGCGTCCAACTGGCGCCGACATGGCGCCCTGGGCCCCACCGCACATCCGCTGCCACTGGGTCCCACGGGGCCCAGTTGACTTGGTCAGCATGGCTCCGCCCGCTGACATGTGGGGCCCAGTCGATTAAATGATTTTTAATAAATAGAAAAAGTGCTAATTAATTAAATTAATTAATTAAAACGCTAATTACCCACTAACCAGTAGGCCCCACCCTTAATTTAATCTACAATTAGATTAACTTAATCCTAATTAGCTACTGTGAGGCTGACCAGTGGGTCCCACTGGACCCACAGGTCAGGTTTGACTATTCAACCGCCACTGTTGACTGCTGATGTCACACATACGTCATGCTGATGTCATTCTTTACTATTTTGGATAATTTGGTATTAAATAATTAAAATAATTCTAGAAAATATTTAAAACTTTGGAAAATCATATAAATTAAACCGTAAGTCAGATGAAAATAAATTATATATGAAAAATGATCAGAAAAATATGAAGAATCCGAATATACCACACACTTACCTACCACACCCCTCTAACATACCGAGCATGGAACTTTTTGCCCGGATTCGATAAATGAATAGTGCCTGACTTTAATTAAATAAATCCAAATAAATTCCTAAGATTAACTAAATCATTTAGTTAGGCAGTAGAACACCTCTGCATATCATTTAGGCATGTCATGCATAACTGATTGCATTTTTGCCATGGATTTATTGTTTCTTCCCCCTCCTTCTCTCCTGATAGACGCCGAGACCGACGCCGACGCAGCTGAGTACGACCACGCTCCCGACGAGCAGCCCTCTGACGACAAGCCTCTCTCAGCAGAGCTTCCAAGCAAGCAACCCCCCCTTGACGCATGCCTATATCACCTATTCTTTCTCCCTCCTGCTTGCATTTGAAATTGCTGCTACTTTGCCTTATCCTATTCTGATGCATAGCCTGTTCTTGTAACCGTTTTTGATACCTACCTGTTATCCTAAACTGCTTAGTATAAGTTGGATGGAAAACCATCTGTGGCCCCTCTTCCTTGTTGTAGTTGCTCCGCTTTAGTATATGTGCCCTGATCGATGTGATCGGACGGGCTGAGAACAGCACATCACCGCACCTCCACTAAGTTACACGACTCTGCAGAGCTGGCATCAAGTGCCGAGGGTGAATCCTCTCATCTCACTTCCGATGAAGCCTCTGTAGAATAGCTATATGGTGATGAGATATCGAGGGTGATTCCTCTTTCTTCACCTCCGATAAGCTTTCGATGTGTAACTCCTCAAGTAGGAATCCAGCGAGGGTGATTCCTCGGATTCCTTCTCGATACTTTGGACACACGGACACTTTGACCTTGTTACAGGCGGATCGACCCTGAGGGGTACCCACGGGGAAATGTGAAGTCGGGCTTGCCAGGATGGCACCCGCGAGAGATTATTGTGGTGGAACATCAGGGCAGGCGGAGACCACCTAGGAGAGAGGTGGGCCTGGTCCCTGTTCGTGATCCGTGTGTTACCAAGTCGGAGCGACAGGTTGTCTGATCGTCTCTGCGAGTTACTAAATACGCCTAAAGGATTTGGGTATTGATCTGAGTAGGCCGCTGGCCTTATACGCACTACCACCAGGTGGGATAATGGTTTATGGGGCCCTCTACGACTCTTTTTCGCCCGAAAGCTTTGACAGAAGTCCAGTTCAGCTTCGTGAGCCGGTCGGGACAAGGCCATCCAGGATTGAGGTGGTGCTTGGACTCCGACCCGCAACACAACGACCCGGAGTGCAAAGGGCGATGGGCCCAAGAACCCGGAGCGCTTAGGATGTAGACCGGCGAGGACCTCTCTACTAAGCTCTAGGTAGGACTGCATCGTGTCGATTACTCGAGGCCGGGCATTACCCAGCAAGTGTGTCCGGCCAAATGTAATCGATCGTGCTGGGTAACAGTAGTGCACCCCTGCAGGGAAGTTATCTATTCGAATAGCCGTGTCCACGGTAACAGGACGCTCAGTGTTGTATCCCGACCTACTATTACTTGAACTGGATACTTGTTAAATAATTGGAAGCTCCAGGATTGCTTTCTCGCAAGGAGTCAAGAAAGGATCTCTAGGCTTCGATTCAACATGCTTGATACTTTAATTGTATACTATGTTCTACTCTCTTCTAATGCTGCAAGATTGCTGAAGATCCTAGTCTTCGATAGGCTAGGTCTTCCCCTCTATTCTGGCATTTCTGTAGTTCAGTCCACATATACAGCCTTTCATTGATACCGAGTGCATATTAGAATAGATCTGATGTAAGTCTTGCGAGTACTTTGGATGAGTACTCACGGTTGCTTTGCTACCTCTTTTTCCCCATACCCGATTGCTGTGACCAGATGACGGAGCCCAGGAGCCAGAGATCAGAGATGGAGCTTATTGCCACGTGAAGATCGATGACCAGGAGTAGTTTAGGAGGCTCCCAGGCAGAAGGCCTTGCCTCTTTCGATCTGTGTTGTTGTTTGTTTGCTCTTGGTGTCTGTACTCAGATACTGTTGCTTCCGACGATGCTTGTGTAACCCGAGCTTTTGTATTCGATCCCTCGAGGCTCCTGGCTTGTAATATAAAGCTTGTATTATTTTATTTGTTTCTAGAGTTGTGTTGTGATATCTTCCCGTGAGTCCCTAGGCTTGATCGTGTGCATTTGCGTGTATGATTAGTGCACGATTAAGTCGGGGGCGTCACATACGCTCTTTCACACATAAACCCCTTTGTACCATCCTCAAAACAGTCACCATACCTACCTATTATGACATTTCCATAGCCATTCCGAGATATATTGCCATGCAACTTCCACCGTTTTGTTTATATGACACACATCTTCATTGTCATATTGCTTTGCATGATCATATAGCTGACATAGTATTTGTGGCTTAGCCACCGTTCATCATTTTTTATACATGTTACGCTAGATCATAACACATCCTGGTACACTACCAGAGGCATTCATATAGAGTCATATTGTTCTAGTATCGAGTTGTAAGTAAATAAAAGTGTGATGATCATCATTATTAGAGCATTGTCCCAGTGAGGAGAGGATGATGAAGGCTATGATTCCCCCACAAGTCGGGATGAGGCTTCGGATGAAAAATAAAAAAAGAGAGAAAAAAGAGAAATAAAATGAGAGATAAAGAGAGAAGGGGCAATGTTACTATCCTTTTTCCACACTTGTACTTAAAGTAGCACCATGTTCTTCATATAAAGAGTCTCCTATGCTGTCACCTTCATATACTAGTGGGAATTTAACGTTATAGAACTTGGCTTGTATATTCCGATGATGGGCTTCCTCAAATGTCTGAGGTCTTCATGAGCAAGCAAGTTGGATGCACACCCACTTAGTTTTTGTTTGAGCTTTCATACACCTATAGCTCTTAGTGCATCCGTTGCATGGCAATCCCTACTCCTCGCATTGATATTGATTGATGGACATCTCCATAGCCCGTTGATCCACCAAGTTGATGTGAGACTTTCCTTCCCTTTCTCCCTTATTTGATCCCTATCACCGCATTCTATTACACCTAGTGCTATGTCCATGGCTCGCGCTCATGTATTGCGTGGGAGTTGAAAAAGCTAAAGCGCATTAGAAGTACGATCCAATTTCCTGGTTTAACACCGGGGTGCTCATGATTTATATATTTGCGGTGAAGCCGGAGTCATGCCATGCTAATATGATAAAGTGAGTAGGGATAACAATCGTTAAGGATTGTATATTTTGTAAGTTTAATGATTGTGCTTCTTATGTTCATGGATATTATTATGTTGATATTATTATTTCATTGGTTCTCAATATTTATACCGTAAAGAGATTACATGATAAACATGTTGGGTAGCATTCCACATCAAAAATTCTGTTTTTATCAGTTGCCTACTCGAGGATGAGCAGGAATTAATCTTGGGGATGCTGATACGTCTCCGACGTATCTATAATTTTTGATTGTTCGATGCTATTATATTATCAATCTTGGATGTTTCATATGCTATTTTGTATCATTTTGGGGAACTAACCTATTATCCCAATGCCTACTGCCAGTTGCTGTTTTTTTGCCTATTTTTCGTTTTCAGAAAATCAGTACCAAACGGAGTCCAAATGCTATGAAACTTTTTGATGATTTTTCTCTAGACATAAGAGACCCTGGAAGCTTCAGGGGGAGACCAGAAGGCAAACGAGGAGACGGCAAGGCAACAGGGAACGCCCTGATGCCTTGTGGGCCCCTCATGGCGCCGTCTGACCTAATTCCACTTCTATAAATTCTCAAATATTGGGAAACCAATAGAGAGCCACCCGAAATAACTTTTCCGCCGTCACAAGTGTCTGTTCTTCTAAGATCCCATCTAGAGGCCATTTCCAGAATCCTGCCGGAGGGAGGAATCGATCACGAAGGGCTTCTACATCAACCTTGCTGCCCTTCCAATGATGTGTGAGTAGTTC
This sequence comes from Thinopyrum elongatum, assembly GCA_011799875.1. Classification (NCBI taxonomy): domain Eukaryota; kingdom Viridiplantae; phylum Streptophyta; class Magnoliopsida; order Poales; family Poaceae; genus Thinopyrum; species Thinopyrum elongatum. Next base: position 603,170,443 of record CM022300.1, on the reverse strand, counting down.
ACCACAGACCTACGAGTCCATAGCTAGTAGGTAGATGGCTTCTTCTCTCTCTTTGATCTTCAATACCATCTGCTCCCCGATCTTCTTGGAGTTCTATCCGATGTAATCTTCTTTTGCGGTGTGTTTGTTGGGATCCGATGAATTGTGGGTTTATGATTAGAGTATTCATGAAAATTATTTGTGTCTTCTCTAAAATATTTTATGCATGATTGTTATAGCTTTGTATTTCTCTCTGATCTACCCGTTTGGTTTGGCCAACTAGATTGGTTTATCTTCAGTGGGAGAGGTGCTCTGTAATGTGTTCAATCTTGCGGTGCTCTATATCCCAGTGACAGAAAGGGACAAGACATGTATTTGTATTGTTGTCATTAAGGGTAAAATGATGGGATTTATTCATATTAGTTGAGTATACTTTGTCTCCATTATGTCATCTTGCTTAAGGCGTTGCTCTGCTTTCGTTAACTTAATACCCTAGATGCATGCTGGATAGCGGCCATTGGGTGGAGTAATAGTAGTAGATGCAGGCAGGAGTCGGTCTACTTGTCTCAGACGTGATGCCTATATACATGGTCATTGCCATGAATCCGTCATAACTATGCATTTTTCTATCAATTGCCCAACAGTAATTTTTTACCCAGCATATGCTATGTGTTCGAGAGAGAAGTCTCCAGTGAAAACTATGCCCCCGGGTCTACTTTAAATATAAAAAGAAAATGAAAAATGCCTTGCTGCAATTTTATTTCTTTTATTTTGTTTTGCAATTTACCTATCTACCATTACAAGATTTAATCGTTGCAAGTAACGAGTTCAAGGGGATTGACAACCCTCTTGCTTGCGTTGGGTGCAAGTATTTACTTTTGTGTGTGCAGGTGCTGCTCACGAGGCTTTATGTGATTCTCCTACTGGTTCGATAACCTTGGTTCTCACTGAGGGAAATACTTATCTCTATTGTACTGCATCTCCTCTCCTGTTCGGGGAAAATCCCAATGCAGCTCACAAGTAGCAATGGGCGACGGGAAAGATTGGGTTCGCGACGCCATTCGAGGCAACGGACCGCGACCTTGCCGGTGGCGATGGACGATGGCATGATGTTGGCGACAGTGGCGAAGCGAGAGAGACAGAGGGGAAAAAGATATGTGTCCGAATAGATCTTACTGGCTGCCGGGGGGTGGTGGATAAGGTTATGTATAGCAGTGGCGGGCAATGTATAGTGCCCGCCGCAGTTATATATGCATGGTAGGTAGCAGTGTGACAAAACATAGCTGTGGCTGGTGCCCAGCAGAACCTGCCACTGCATACGCTGATAAAATTTGAAACCAGTTGGCGCGTGAGTACCCAAATTGTAGCGACCCGACCCGAAAACGGTCAAGTCTCTGTGTATCTGTACCATCCCAAGATCATGATGGCACACACAGTACATCAATGTATATATCAAAGTTCAATCACACCTGCTTTATTACATCATATCTCATATAGAGTCTTTATTACATGAATAATAAATTTGCTGAAGGCCAACTCATGAGATAAACTATTGCGGAAGACGTAGAAGATAGCGAGTCCATCCAACTCCAAGGGCATATCACCGAGCATAGAACGCAGCCTCACTCCTGGTTGAAATAAACCTCTGCAATATGAGACGTTGCAGCCGTGTAGCTCAGCATTTTGAATATGCAGGCAAAGTCACATGAGAGAACTGATAAAAGGTCTATACTATATGCAAATATGGCTGGTGGGGCTCAAAGTTATAATTTTTGCGAAAAGCTGATTTTCCCTACAACAAGGGAGTCAAATGCAAATACTACTACAAAAGTTGGTTGTTAATGAGATGGTGTAAGGAACGCGATAGAAAACAAAAAAAATCGATACAGCGAGCACGCCCAGGATCACTATGGAGATGCATACAAGGTTTGATCTGATCATTACCGACTCGTAGTGCAGCGGAAGTAGAGTTGATGTTGATCGTCGGTGCAGATCCCCGCAGCTAGGATTTACAGCCTCCCAACCGCGAGGATGTACTCCCCCGTCAGCCCCTCGGACAGTCCCTCGGACAGCCCTTCAGGAGGCGATCGGACAGTCCCCCGCACGATGTCACGGACAGCCCTTCGGGAGGACCCTCGAACTCGGACGGCCCTTCGGGAGGACCCTCGAATAGCCCCACAGGCACAAGATCGAACCTATGACCTCTCTACGGGGTTCCACACAGACGGTGTCAGCTATCCAGCAGGGCTATGCCGTCCAGAACTAGTTCCCACCAGAACCAAGACAACCTTTCGGCTCTACAAAACTATTTCGCTGGGAGGGAGAGAGAAAGCCAGATCATGCATGGCATGTGTATGTGAGAAAGAGTGAGTGTGGAGAGTGCATCTCCACCTCTATTTATAGGAAAACCAAGGGGTAGGGTGGCACTTGAAATACCCGAAAAACCCATCACATGGATATTCTAAAAGGGCATAATGGGGAGGCTAGAGGAGCAACATGGAGGAGCTCCTCCCTTGGCCCCCCATGAGGGGCTCTCATCCATCCATGTCATCCCTAAGATATTTTGGGATAAAGCCTAAAAAAGGTGGCTTTCCAAAAAGTAACCATAAAGTGCTTTTCACTATTCACAAAAACATTTTTCCGCAACCGTTAAATCCGAAAATATTTATGTGGGCCAAGATCATTTCCAGTACCCCCTAAAATAATTTTGGATGCATTCTGAAACAATTCCGGATGAGTGATTTTCATCAGCGAAAAGCAACCAAAGCGGTTCCGGCAGCACCGGAACATTTCTGGTTTTTCTCTCCGGAAAATCCTAGAAGTTCCCAGAACAATTCTGGCACCCTCCAAGAATTTCCAGGCATGTGCCGAAACCATTTTGACTTAAGGGTATACTCCGAAACAACTTTTTAGTTTTACTGAAACTATTCTAGTGTTCCATCTCTGGAACTCTTTCGTTGTCTCAGAAACTTTTTCGGTGACTTTCTCTCAGACTCCCTATCTAGTATTCAGCATATAGATGACCCTTAAGCCTGTGACCCTATAGGTTTAGTGAAGTATAGACATGACCGGAACACTTTCCGATCAATGATCAACATCCGAGCCGTGGACACCCATATTGACCACTATACCCACACGAATAAATATTTGAGTGAACCTCCAGTTGCCGTGTGCTATTCCTGTTGCTTTGCGGTATGTTACAAACACCCGAGGTGAGATTTATCAGCATCCCCATGGATCAACACTTGTCAACTATGCCAGTTACGTCGTTACCGGTTTTGTTCTTTTTTCTCGTTCCCGTGTACCGGCATCTCTGTGATCAAATCACAATGTGTCTGGCCAGACGATGATGGATATCGTAACACCGAGAGGGCCCAAAGAATATCTCTCAATCGTCAGAGGAGCAAATCCCAATCTTGAGCTATCAAGTCCCTTGTCATACTTTTCCATGAACCCGTAGGCCGCCGTAATAGCCACCCATTTACGGATGACGTTTAACAAACCCCAAAGTTCATGAAGCAAGCATGAAGAAACTTGATATCTCATGGTCTAAGGAATCATGCAAAAGTCTAGTTTCTCTGTGTTATTAACCATTAACTTGTGATGATTGTATCTCATAGCATAACATCAAATCGGGTCTATTCAACACAAATGTTCTTCTATAATTGTGCCCTCAAAGTTGCCGGCATAGACATGCCCATGATCAGGAAAACATAATCAGCATGCAATCACTTGAGCCAGTCTTAGAGGCTTGACCAGGAATACTTTTTACCATTTATTATTCCACACATGCACATGGGTTTTCCTCAGAGCCTTTATGGATATACGGGCTTGGGAACCACAGCAGTTATAGCATGGAATATAAACTTAATCAGGAACATGGGGATAAATAATAACAATTATTATTCCCTCTAGGGCATATCTCGTACAGACTCCCACTTGCACTAGAGTCAATAATCTAGTCAATGTTAATGCACTTTACACCTATGGCATACTGGTGTAAAATATGCTTCGCTTGTGGTATAGCCTGATGTCCAACGGATCTGACAACTTCAGCTCCATGTGTATCTTTGCATATCCTCGCATTTTCATGCTTTCACAAAATTCATATTTTGTGTGGACTAAGCTTTGTATATATGTGAATCACTGGTCGAACCTTGATTCCTCAAACTGCGCTATGGAGCAACTATCTACAATAGTGTCCCATTGACCAAAGCCATCTTGGAACCATACTAAGTTCATGAATGAACTATATAATTCAACATCTTCTTTGTTGCTTCTAAAGTGTCAACATACTTAGCCTTTGTTATAGAATTCGCCATAGTAACTTTTTGGAACAATTCCAACTTACTGTGTCACCATATCGTGTATTACACAAAACCCTTAACTTAAAATGAAAATCGCATGGAGCATTGATGAAGACCGTATCGATGTAATTACTTACAATGAGCACTTCATAATCTCGCTTGCGAGAAAACATGTTATCAGTGCTACTTTAGTACTCAATGACATTTTTCACTGTTGTCCCATGATCAGTACTTTGATCACTTTGGTATCTATACTCACAACAGCTTGGGAGTATCGGAAATATCTGGTTGTTTTACATACCATGGAATACATGATTAATCCAAACACAAAGGTGTATGGAATATCCATCATGTATTTTGCTCATCAGTGTTTTAGGACACCGAGTCTTGCAAAAACACTTTCCATGTGACTTCGGCAAGAATCACTTCTTGGCTTTTTAATGCTAAACTATTTTAGCATCTTGTCAATATGTATTTTGGCTTAGCCCTATTAGGCAATTCTATTTCCATAGATAATTATGCCTAATATCAGGGCTACTTAGCCCAAGTACTTCATCGAAAAACTAATTTTCAATGAAGTCCTAATTCGTGTCAAGAAATTTATATTTTTTCCAATTAACAATGTGTCAAGCACACAAGGTTTTTAGAAATATTATTATGCTCCCACTTACTTTCTTGTAACCACAAGCATCTTCGTTATCCATTGATGAAATCAAACTCTTTTGACTATTTCATCAAAAACAAAGGTTCCAACTCCATTTTGCTCTCTTCTGTGCATTGCTGCAACTCTGAAGTTTGCACATTCACTAACATCATCTGGATCGACAAAATACTTTGGAATGTATCACACGCAAGTCCTAGGTAGTATTTCCATCCCATGGAAATCCTTTTGGTATCCATGTATCATATCTCATAATTGAAATATGTATTAATTGCTAGTTTAACCCGAACCGACTTTAAGCATCGCTATGGGGAGACAATCTCGCCGTAGTGAATTCCTTGAATTTGTTATAAGCAACAGGTCGAGATTTATGGATAAAACATTTTTATCTGTATCAGTTTATAGTTCCATAAATATTCATTAGACTCTAAGTCTTCCAAATGGTCCATCAAGATATAATCTTGAATTATTTATATGGAAACTATCTCGGATTGTATTGGCATTTAGCCAATTCCGGAGTCAGGGCCCATCATCGCTTCCTTGATTATCGTAGGTATACTATTGTCTAACAACAATATCTCATTTGTACACCTGAGAGGTTTGCACGAGTTTTGCCTACGTGGTTCAGCTGCAAGTTCGACCGAAGTCCATTCATCTCATGTAGAGGCTTCTGTATCAGTCACAGTAGGAAACTCTGGAATCAGTTCCAAGGTTTCTTTCCTTTGATCTGATGATGAAGATACTGTTATCTCGTCGAGTTGCACTGTCCTCCCACTCACCCTTTTGCAAGAAAAAATTTCTTCAAAATCATATCGTTCTTTGTGGCAAAACCTTTTGCCTCGGTATAGTGGTGGAGGAATTCCCAATAATTTGGGATAACCTACAAAGTAGCACTTGTCTGATTTGGAATAGGTTTGTAAACATTTTACACAAGCCCCATATTCCAAATGTTAAGAAAAGATATAACATGGTTGGGTGTACCATACCACGGCATCATTTCAACAGATCTGATGGCACTCTTTTCAGTGTAAAAGCCGCAGTCTCTAAAGCATTACTTTAAAAGGGATATTGGCAAATTGATTTATGTCATCTTTGATCTTACCATGTCATAAACGGTTTGATTACATCATCAAGGACATTCCACTCACAGTGGTGTTCCGGGAGGTGTAAGTTATGAAACTCTTTTCACAACTCATCAGACATTCACTAAACTTGTAACTCAAAATATTCCTTTCCGCAATCTAATTGTAGAAACATAATTTTCTTGTTACAATAATTTCTACTTCATTCTTGAAAACCTTTTGAATGATTTCAAAAGATCCAGACTTACGTCTCATCAAGCAAATATCCATATATCTACTTGAGTCATTTCGAAAGATAGACAAATCCACTGCTCGCAATAACCTTTATTGGACTACACACATCAAAATGTATGATCACCAATAAGTTTGTTGCTTGTTCCTTATGGCCTGTGAACGATATTTCAGTCACCTCACTTTTCGGACAAAAGTTGCAAGTGTCGGATGATCCATAATCAAATAACTTAAAAATTCATCATTATGAAATATCTCCATGCGGGTTTCTCCAATGTGACCAAATGCAGTGCCACACATATGTGGTATTCTTTTAGTCTTGCGACATTTAGCATCAGTGCCACGGATGTATTATATTATTATCAATATTCATAACATACATCTCATTTGTAATGAAAGTATGGCCCTTCTTTTATTCATAACACCGAACAACAATTGTTCTATCATGAACAACCTTCTTGCAACAAACATTATGCAATGGGCTAGAGTGAATAAAAACTCTAAAATGAATTATGAAAATAAATACAGAGGTAATACACGGATGGAAGGCATAGTAACTTTTACGATGTTCCCAGCACGTATCTTAACCTCATTACTGGCAAGTCTTTTAGGCCGTAGTAGTTCTTGCATCAAGTCACAACAGAATGTAATCGAGCGGGTATTTCTGTGATCAACTTTTAATCACCATACCCAAGAATCTGTGATCAACATGTTTAATCATAATTCCCAAAAATTGTATCTTTGACCAACCTTCCATACATCTATAACTCGTATGTCCATCATACATGAGCTGGATATTCCAGTCTTCTTTCTATTTGCCTTTATACTTCTAACAGTTTAACTTTCAGTATTTCTCCTACTCTCAGAAGAAGCACCCAACTTTAAGAGTGACGTTAGCACCGGACTTCCTAGGCATGCAAGTCACACTAACACCGTTTGGACATTTTCTTTCTCTTTAAGTTGTTGTTTTAATCACCTTTATTTATCGACAGGCGTTCTTCTGGATCCCTCTCTCATCAGTCAAATGCCTAGTAAACACTTTACTAATACTTTGCATAACAAACATTGCTTTGGATATCTCATATCTTTTAGCATTTATTTTTGTCTGAAAATAATTTTTAGTTCATTGAATATCACATAACTATCCCAAACCTTTTAAGTTCGGGTCTCATGGAAGCAAACATATTGCACTTGACTGTAACGGAATTCTAGCTTTTGGATCGAAGGACGAGAGTCACATCATCCATAACATCAGCGGGAGAATACCGAAAGCAAGCGATAGGACAAAGTTCTTCTCGGCACTCTTGAGGACAATCCTCACATTACGTTTCCAATCGTAAAGTTTGAACTAGATAAATAATAGCTTATTCAATTTTAATAGGGAAGGTGGAAACGCGAGCCAAAATTCTATAACTATTATGCAAATTTCACTTAGACAATGTTCATAATTAATTGCACTGAGAATTAAACAAGTTAATTCTACAGGGCACTCCCACTCAAACCAATATCTCTCATAATTGATTGTGAGTGATTCAAGATCCGAATATCAATTCAACATCATAGCATCATCAACTCATGATGAGGATTTCAATCGGTAGGCCAAGTTGCCGATCACATCTCTATTTGACTCTAGTTCATCTTTTGATGCGTGTGTTCCGAGCTCAGGACGATCCTGCCATGAATGTCAAGACAACCAAGTGATCTCGGTGCGAGGTCTGACCTCACCCGCCTTACACCCGTACAATCATTCGTACCCATGAATCCATGGCGCACCCCGAAAGGAAAGATGCTGTGACGGTGCTACACTTGGGAGAACACTAACTACTTGATATTTTAAGTGAGAGATCACCCTAATAAAAAAGCGACTACCGTGCAATCAAAAAGGGTGCATCATACGGGTTAAACATCTCAGGCAATTCATAATAGCATGATACGGTATAGCCCTTCCTGACGGAGAAGTCATTAATTGCTTCGTCTTCGGCATTCGCGTCGGTGTTTACTTTCGTGAAATTGCCACCACCTTGTTGATGCACCAGATAATATTGCTATCTCTATAGCTAATAAAATAATGCATTACAAAAGGTTGACACGTAGGTCATTAAAGTGACAATCACATGGCTCCAGCGATCATGCCGAATCATGACACGCAGGTCATGTTAGTTTACATTATATAGTCATCTCATACATAATCAAATTAAATATGATGAAGACTATACCACACCGCATGCACATCTCATGTCATCCTGCAAAACCAAGTTAGACGCCTCTAATCGGTTTATGCAAAATTTTATTTTACGTGGTTTCTAAGGTTTCAAAACAAACCGAAGCTACCAACGTTCATCATCATGTATGATTATTCAAGTTGCTAGATTAACTTTGCGGGGCATATGAAACATGAGATAATAAAATCTCGAGCCCCATACTGAACTTCATCATACGCAAGAACCCCGTGCAGATCATATCTGCATTGCCCTTTAGTCTGCGAAACATCCATCTTTCTTAAACTATGGTAGAACCCAAAGACACTGAAGCACCTCATTGACCTGTCAATCAGCATACTCAAGAGCAGCATGAAATGATCGCGGATTGCCAGAACTTTGTGAGATTCCACCATGCCGTCAAGATCAGGACTACGCAAATTCAAGGGAAGCAAAAAGAACATCGGGTAATAGATTTCATCTACTACCCGCACAAATAATTTTCAGTAATAGAACTCATCTACAACAAATTATATTGTGCAACACCCATACATCTCATGTATTCTAGATCATAACCTGCATCTACGCATAGCACGGCTGATGATGCCACTATAAGGGAATGCGACAGAAAACAAAAAAATCGGTACAGCGAGCACGCCCGGGATCACTATGGAGATGCATACAAGGTTTGATCTGATCATTACCGACTCATAGCGTAGCGGAAGTAGAGTCGATGTTGATCATTGGTGCAGATCCCCACAGCTAGGATTTACAACCTCCCAACCACGAGGATGTACTCCCCCGTCAGCCCCTCAGAGAGTCCCTCAGATAGCCCTTCGGGAGGCGGTCAGACAGTCCCCCGGACGATGTCATGGACAACCCTTTGGGAGGACCCTCGAACTCGGACAGCCCTTCGGGAGGACCCTCAAACAGCCCCACAGGCACAAGATCGAACCTACGACCTCTCTACGGGGTTGCACACATACGGTGTCAGCTATCCAGCAGGGCTTCGCCGTCCAGAAATAGTTCCCACCGGAACCCAGACAGCCTTTTGGCTCTACGAAACTATTTCGCTGGGAGGGAGAGAGAAAGCCAGATCATGCATGGCATGTGTATGTGAGAAAGATTTAGTGTGGAGAGTGCATCTCCACCTCTATTTATAGGAAAACCAAGGGGTAGGGTGGCACTTGAAATACCCAAAAAAAACATCACATGGATTTTCCAAAAGGGCATAATGGGAAGGCTAAAGGAGCTCCATGGAGGAGCTCTTCCCTTGGCCGGCCACAACAAGTGGGCCCCCCATGAGGGGCTCTCATCCATCCATGTCATCCCTAAGATATTATGGGACAAAGACCAAAAAAGGTGGCTTTCCAAAAAGTAACCATATAGTGCTTTTCACTATTCACGAAAACATTTTTCCGCGACCGTTAAATCTGAAAATATTTATGTGGGCCTAGATCATTTCCAGTACCCCCTAAAATAATTTTGGACGCATTCCGAAACAATTCCGGATCAGTGATTTTTATCAGCGAAAAGCAACCAAAGCAGTTCCGGCAGCTCCGGAACATTTCTGGTTTTACTCTTCGGAAAAATCCCAGAAGTTCCCAGAACAATTCTGGCACCCTCCAAGAATTTCCAGGTGTGTGCTGAAACCATTTTAACTTAATGGTATACTCCAAAACAACTTTTTGGTTTTACCGAAACTATTCTGGTGTTCTCTATCCGGAACTCTTCCGTTGTCTCTGAAACTTATCCAGTGACTTTCTCTCAGACTCCCTGTCTAGTATTCAGCAGATAGATGACCCTTAAGTGTGTGACCCTGTAGGTTCGGTGAAGTATAGACATGACCGGAACACTTTCCGATCAATGATCAACATCCGAGCCGTGGACACCCATATTGACCCCTATACCCACACGAATAAATGTTTGAGTGAATCTCCAGTTGCCGTGTGCTATTCCTATTGCTTCGCGATATGTTACAAACACCCGAGGTGAGATTTATCGACATCCCCGTGGATCAATACTTGTCCACTATGCCAGTTACCTCGTTACCGGTTTTGTTCTTTTTTCTCATTCCCGTGTTCCGGCATCCCTGTGATCAAATCACAATGTGTCTAGCCTGACGATGATGGATACCGTAACACCGAGCGTTCCCAAATAATATCTCTCCATTGTCGGAGGAGCAAATCCCGATCTTGAGCTATCAAGTCCCTTGTCATACTTTTCCATGAACCCGTAAGCCGCTTTAATAGCCACCCATTTACGAATGACGTTTAACAAACCCCAAAGTTCATGAAGCAAGCATGAAGAAACTCGATACTCTCATGGTCTAAGGAGTCATGCAAATGTTAACTTTCTCTGTGTTATTAACAATTAACTTGTGATGATTGTATCTCATAGCATAACATCAAATCGGGTCGATTCAACACAAATGTTCTTCTAACATTGTGCCCTCAAAGTTGCCAGTATAGACATGCCCATGATCAGGAAAACATAATCATCATGCAATCACTTGAGCCAGTCTTAGAGGCATGACCAGGAATACTTTTTACCATTTATTATTCCACATGTGCACATGGGTTTTCCTCAGAGCCTTTATGGATATACGGGCTCGGGAACCACAACAGCTATAGCATGGAATATAAACTTAATCTGGAACATGGGGATAAATAATAACATTTATTATTGCCTCTAGGGCATATCTCCTACAGATGGTTCCGCCAACCATTTCTCATATCCCAAATTATTAATAAACCCACGCATTATTAATAATTGTGTTGAGACTAGCTGATAGTATCATCTCTGGTGCTCATGTTGTCCGTAACCGGGGACACGGCTAATCGATTAGGTTGTTACTCTACAGAGTCTTGTGCATGTTACCCGCAAGATTCGATCCCTCCCGTTATGTCCTCGCACTGCCTGGTGTTTGAGAACGGGACGATAGAAACATGGTCTTCCAGAGCGATCATCCGACAGATGATGTGAGTGCCCATCCAATCCTACCATTGTCTACATCTGCTAGCAATCTGACCAGCCAGAGTCACGACTAAGATCAACCAAGCCAGAGCCCAAAATGACTTGCGGTTGCACACGTAAGCTTTCCGGCCTTGAAGTATCCATCCATCTCTTTGAGCCTGGGTAGCATTCCGTCGGGATGATCATATGTAGATACCAGGATTCCCGGGCATAACCATGATAGATATCAAGCTGCCAGATGCAATACCATTCCACCTAGAGGTATATTGAGTCCTTGAAGTCTTGATCATCATGTAGGTCTTGAATTATTTATCCTCACAACACTATTGAATCACACAACCAACCCCTGTCTACTAGAGCATAGCAATAATGAAAAAAAATGTCCCTTCCCAGGCAATGGTAACAAGGGTGTTGGGTTTCTCCTACCTCATGATACTACCTCAAGTTTCAAACACAATATCCTACTGATCATGGTGGAAAGGTGGTAACTAATGCAAATAAAACATAGGTAAAACAATGGTCAAAGTGACTTGCCTTGCTGACGATCTTGAAAGTCTAAGGACTCGTAATAACAACCTTCGCACTCCGGATGGTCTAACGAAATAAACAATATCATACAATAAGCAATCATATTCATAATTCAACAATAATTATAAGTAAATAAATCACACAATAAAACACAAGAAAGAAATCAAAGGGAAATCCAAAGAAAACTCCAAAGCAAAAAAACAAAAGAACAACTCATACAATAGCAATCAATAACTCACATAACAGCACTAAATTAATCTAATTAATTAATTCAATAGTAAGGAAAATACAATTTTAATTAAACAACATAAAGTATTTTACTAAATTATCTACTAGCAAAAATAATCAAATTAATAGCTATTTCATAACACTAGTTATTAGCTATACAAGATTCAATATCAACTAGTAGCAAACCATTTAATTAAATTCTAAAAAAATTGCAAAAAGGATTAATTAAATCTAATTAAAATTCACTAAGTTATTAACTAATCAATTTTATATTGCAAACAGTACTATTTTTAATAGAAACCTAATTTAAATTATGCTAAAAATAATTAACTTAATCCTACTGAATAAACAATCTATCTAGTGACTAGGAGCAAAAAGAATTAATTTTAAAACTATTGTCAAACTCAAGTTATTGCCAAATTAGAGATTTGAGCAAATTCATTCAAATTCAAATTATTCAAACATGGCCAAATTTTGCGTCTACAGAAACACTAAAAACTCTAAAAGATATTGAATTTCTAAAAATAGAATTAATTCTTTTTAAAAACAGAAACAAAAAAAAGGAAAACGCTACGGGTAGGTTAATGTACACATGGCAGGCTCTGATAGGCTAGGTGGTGTGTGCGCGCGAGTGAAAGGTGTGGACGGCCGACAACTACTGCGTACCGTGTAACACCCCTATGTAATGAGCTACAGTGAACCTTCATGATGATGCTACCTTGATTTGCAATGCTTGATCACTGAGGAATCATATCTCATTTCGAACTCCACCACTGAATTCTATTCCAATTGCAAGTGGAATTCGAAGTTGCACAAAAATGGTTGCAAAATAGTCCATCATTTAGCAAATATTCCCTAACTAATATTTGTTAAGGAAAACAACATCACCTCAATGCTAAAATGGACTATAGCAATTAAAAGAGTGCCAAATCAGTCATTTAAAATGCTTTTCCATTTATGAAAAATCCAAATCAATTCAAACCTCTCCCAAACTTTTTGTGGTAGTGCCAAATATTGCAATACATTTATGTGGCCAAGTTCCATATTTTGCAAAAGTTATTTGACGGCTTAAATAAATGCAAAACGGTTCCTGTTAAGAAAAACAGAGACAGAAAAGGGAACAGAGCTAAAAACACACTGTGCACTTAAGCCCACCAGCTACAGGAGCCGGCCCAGCCCATCTCTCTCTCTCCTTCAACCTCCAACCTCTCTCACCACTACGTGTCGCTGCGTGTGCGCCGGGGGCCGGCCAGGCGCATGCGTCGGCTGTCCGCCGACACTATTGGCGCCCTGGGTAGATAAGATCTCCATCGTGGACGCCCTAGGCTCACCAGATCATTTTCCCCCCCACCTCTGCCTTGCTCGCTTCCTTCTCCCCATCTTACCCGAGCGCTGCCATGGCCACGCCGCCGTTGCTCGCATAGCCACAGCCATCGCCTCCCCTCATCGACGTGTCAGGGAGACGTGCCATCGTCCCCTACATTGCCTGCATCCACGAACCCGAGTCGAGGGGCCACACATCGCCTGATCTCCTTCGTCTTCTTCCTCTGCACCCGCCGGCGTTCGTCATCAACTCCGGCCGCCTCTGCTGCTCCCGTCTCTCACCGGGCCTTCGTGTGCCCCCACGGAGAGCCTCCACTTCTTTTCCCTCTTTCTCCTCCGTGGATCCGTGCCCATAGCCTTCTCACCGTAGGAACCGAAGCTCGCCACCGTTACCCTGCTCCGCCGCTGTGGCCACCGCCGTAGCAGCCCTCGCCCGAGCGTGGCAACATGCTCCTGGTGCTTCCAGGAGCCCAGCAAGCCCAACCGCGTGTCCTGCCAAGCCCCGTAGCCACACGTCCGACCTCGGCCAAGCCCCGGCGTCCGCCAACCTCGACACCAGCGACGCTGCGCTCCTCCTCAGGCCACGCCACCACCACCATTCGACACCTCATCGTCTGCCCGTTCGAACGCAACCAACCCCGTGCTAAATGGACGCCCGAAGCGAATTTCTGACGAGATCCCGAACACGCCACCACGGAAATGGTCACCGGAGCTGTGCTCTGGCGTCGCCGCTGACATGGCTGGCCCTGGGGCCCACACTGGGTCACTGCACTTGGGTCCCATGGGCCCCGTTGACTGTGTTGACTAAGTCAACTTGCTAACTGGGCAACCCCCGGTCACTGACATGTAGGCCCCACACGCTAATTAACTGTTTTGCTAAATAAAATTAATCTGTTAATAGTTGTGTCACTGACAAATGGGGTCCACCTGCTAATTAACCCTTTTTAGTAAATTTAATCACTAGTTAACTCCCTGTGTATGACATGTGGGGCCCTGGCACTATTTAAATGGATAAGGCTGGCTGAGTCAGTCTGCTGACTCAGCAGCTGGCCCCACCAGTCAGCCTCTGCTAACTGGGCAGTTGACCCAGTCAACTGGGCCCACTGTCAGTCACTGTGGCATTTGGCTGGGTACACTTTTGGGTGTATCTAGCATTTAGCCATTTAAACTGTAGCTCAGATGAAAATGTTTTATATATGAAAAATGATCAAAAAAATGAGATGAATCCGTTTATGCCCTCCATGTACCTGTCCCATGCCTCTAACACTACAAACATGGAACCTTCCCCTCCGGTTCGTCTGTCCGATAATTGCCCAAAGCCGGGAAAATATTTCCCGATATTTTCCCGCTCCATCTGAAATGCGTAGCACTCCATTAGGTCACCCCTAGCACAGCATATTGCCATGTCATGCATTGTGATGCATTTGTTTGCTTTGTATTTACTGTTTCTTCCCCCCTCTCTTCTCTCTGGTAGACCCAGAGATCACCTCTGACGCTGCTCCCGACTACGACTACATTGACGACGTCCAGCCTTTTTCCGCAGAGCTTCCAGGGAAGCAAAACCCCCTTGATCATTCCTATATTGCCTATTCTTTCTCTCTTGTGCTTGCATTAGAATTTGCTACTGTATTCGTTAGCTCTTATTCTGATGCATAGCCTGTTTTTGTAACCTGCTGTTGTTACTTTACCTATTATCCTATATGCTTAGTATAGGTTGGTTCGTGATCCATCAGTGGCCCCGCACCCTTGTCCGTGTTGCCATGCCTTGCTTCTGGTGACGCGATCAATGTGATCGACGTGCAGAGACCGGACACACCACCAGTACCCCCCCCATGTTAGTTGTATGACTCTGCAGAGCTACCATCGAGTGTCGAGGGTGATACCTCGTTTCTCACTCCTGATGATATCCCTGTGGTGTAGCTAATCGGTTGTGGATTACAGAGGGTGATACCTCATTCACCACTTCCGATGATGGCTCTGTCATGCACACCTCAAGTGTGAACCCACCGAGGGTGATACCTCCAAGTTCACCTTGATGGTTTACATCAGTGGGAGTCCATCGAGGGTGATTCCTCACATTCCCTTGATGGTACGGACACACGGATACCTTGACTTTTACCTCAGTCCTTTGTTGAAGTCGAGTCGACCCAATGGGTACCCGCGAGAGTTGTTGAAGTCGGGTTGACCATGACGGTACCCGTGAGATTATTGACGCGGCACGACCGGGCAGGCAGAGACCTCCCCATGTGAGGGATGGGCCTGGCCCTTGTCGTAAGTCCGCGAGACGGGGCGACAGGATCACTGATCGTTTCCGCGAGTTCCCAACACATTAATGGGTTTGGATATGTGATCTGAGTAGGCCTCTGGCCTTTTTCACACTAACCACCATGCGGGATAAGTTATGGGCACTCGGCGTCGTACGCTTCTCCTGAAAGCTCTTCAGATGTTGCAGTTCAGAGATGTGGGCTGATTGCTGGGGCGGACGGTAACCGCCTGTGCTTGTATAAGGAGGTGGGTCTGGTCCCCGGCCAGTCACGCAACGCGTAGGAGTGCAAAGGGCGATGGGCCCGGACCCCTGAGCTCTTAGGATGTAGACTGGCGTGCTGACCTCTCTGCTAAGCCTAGGTAGAACTACGGCGTGTCGATCAGCCGAGGCCGGGCATGACCCGGAAAAGTGTGTCCGGCCGGAGTTAATCGTGCGTGTTGGGTAAGTTGGTGCACCCCTGCAGGGAAGTTAATCTATTCGAATAGCCGTGTCCACGGTAACGGATGCTCGGAGTTGTATCCCGATCTACTACAACTAGGACTAGATACTTGTGGTATTTAAGTAATATGATAGCTCTGGGATCGCTTTCTCGCAGGGAGTCGAGGAAGGATCTCTGGGCATTGCTAATACATACTTACTGCTTTATAATATGCTAATATGTACTCTTCTAATGTTGCAAGATGCTAGTCTTCGATAGGCTAGGCCATCCCCTTTATTCTGGCATTTCTGCAGTTTAGTCCACAGATACCGCCCCTTCCATTTGATAATGATACATAATTAGCATAGATCTGATGTAAGTCTTGCGAGTACATTGGATGAGTACTCACAGTTGCTTTGCTACCTTTTTCCCCTACCCGGTTGCTGCGATCAGATGACGGAGCCCAGGAGACAGCTGACCCCACCGACGACTACTACGACGCTGACGAAGCATACTACTATGTGGAGACCAATGACCAGGAGTAGCTCGGAGGCTCCCAGGTAGGAGGCCAGCGCCTTTTCAATCTAGTGTCGTTGTTTTGCTTAGCCTTCTTATGGCAAACTTGTTTACTTATGTCTGTACTCAGACATTGTTGCTTTCGCTGACTTATATATTCGAGCCTTCGAGGCCCTGGTTTCTAATATAAAGCTTGTTGTTTTAATTTGTGTCTAGAGTTGTGTTGTGATATCTTCCCGTGAGTCTCTGATCTTGATCGTGCGCATTTATGTGTATGATTAGAGCACAATTGAGTCAGGGGCGTCACATACCGGTTTGAAAAAAAAACAAAGCAATCTAATCTGGGGCATCGGATTAAGATCTAACGGTGGAGGGGGGTCTCTGGTGCTCACAGTGGGGCGGCGAGGTCGACGGCGAGGTCTCCAGCGATGGTGGCTTCGGGCGTTGACGGCGACGGTGAAGACGGCAATCGACGCGGACGAGGGCGGCGGTGAGGTTGGTGGCGGTGGCATGGCTCGGGGTGGGGTTTAGGGAGTAGGGGATCAGCTCAGGCGTGGCGGTGGCCTTGAGCTCCTCCGGCGAGGAATAGCGGCGGATTTGCGGTGGCGAATGAGGGGCTTAGGAGGGGAAATGGACGCGGGGCTCGGGGTTTATATAGGGGAGCCCTCGGGTGAGCTCGAACGACAAGGGATCCGCGGAGGGATCGGATCGGAGGGGATCTCCGGCGAGGGAAGGGAATCGGGGGTTGGGGAGGAAGGTGAGCGCGGTCGGGGTGGGAGCGGTCGGTGGGGTCAGGTTGCAGTGAGAGAGAGAGAGAGACAGGATCGGATAGCATTTCAAGTTTAAACTTTTTTGTATAAAAAAGAACTTGACTTTGTTCATGCTTAAAAAGGAACATGTCTATGTGTATGGACATGTCGATCTTGAGCTGCTGTGTATATGGTGCCAAAGATAGCCACATTTGACTCTTTGTATCGCAGGGAAAATCCGAGTGGCCTATGTTTTGCCGGAGTGTTCATTCATTTCCGTTCTGGCAAATTTCAAGCGCTCGATATGTCCTATTTTAGCGAAGGTCATGCCGGATTTTTCTGTGAATTTTAGCATGACTTGTGCTAGAATATATAGGAAATATCGAGTGCCCTGAATTTGCCGGAAAGAGAATTAAATGATCTGTGTGATGAGTTCCTGTTAGTTGCCGTCAATTTATAATCTTTGAATTTTGAACACAGGAAATGTCCGACGATGATAGGATCCCGGATTGCGACTACTGCTACGATGAACGGGGTTTGTGCGACAGGGAGCCACACCTGCAAAATGGTAGGTTCTTCACCATGAAGCTGGAAGAGACCTTCGATGTTTGTACGGTACACAACGACAAGTATTTCATCGTAATTAATCATGACTTGTGATTCTTTGCTTCAACGTGTAATTTTCGTTTTTTTTTTCAATTCAACTAGTACATCCCGTGCCATGCAAGACCGCATGTCTTGCAGAAGCTCGGTTTCCAAGACCTTGAGAATATGGAGACGAGGAGGGCTCACCTCAGGACTAAACACGATTATGCTTTTTGGGTTAAGCTCTACAATGCGCTTAATCACTCACATTTCGGCTGCTCTAATTGGGAAGCTTTCAACAAGGCCTATGGATTTGAGGAGAATATGCAAATAACTTTTGATATTCGTCCCGAAGATGAAGATATTGAAGATAATATCGACATTTGGGTCGATGTGGATATGCCTCCTGTTTTGCCTAAATGTGAGTTTGTCAAACTAATTTGTTAAGTAATTTATATTTTTTATTTAAAAATATTTGGTGTTCATCCCTACTAAAGTTGTTTATTTATAATTATCAGCTTATTTCTTATCTTCTAAAAATACTCGGAAAGCTATGGACATGACATACTACAGTTATGGCTCCAGGCTTAATTGTGAGGAGAAAGGATATCTTGTCTCATTTATAGATGATGTTGAGACATTTAAGACCAATCAGTTTATCAGCCCAAATTATACTGGATACGTGCCACTAGTCCATCAGTTGCTTGATGGTAACCTCATTGCCAAAAACTTGGTATGATTTTTTTAATGATAGTAACTTCGTTGCATACATTCTTCTTAAGTAAACTACATTGCTAACTATATATGTTACTATATTGTTCAACAGAAGCTCCCTAGCGAGGTTGTGCCTCACATGATGCTTACCGAAGGGAGTATGTACATGGTTAGCTTACAACCGTTTCCACCGACGGCTTACCAAAGTGCATACTCTATTTCTTTGAAAGATGGAAGGCTCAATATCAAAGAATGGAGCAAAGTAATGAAGGCGCGCACGCAACCGATTGGAGACAACATGCGTGTGCGCAAGCCAGAAGTTGGCGACAGGTGGATCTCCATTCTCCATTTTGGAGATGGACTGGTTTACCTATTTTATGCTATTTTACCTAGGAGAGAGGACTAGGTCCTAGGTAGTAAGAACAATTAGCTAGTGTTGATTATGACTATGATGATGATGATTAGTTATTATGATGATGATGAGTTATGTGCTACAATGTGTTAGCTAGAATGATGAGTTGTTATATAACTCTTAGATGATGATCATGAGGAGTTGTTATGATTATGATGATGATGATGATGATGATGAGTTATATATTATGATGATGATGATGATGATGATGATGATGATGAGTTGTTATTATGATCATGATGAGTTATTATATCATTGGGCGAAAGAAACGCAGATTAGATTCAACTGGATGGATCCAAAGTGGCCAAGTTGGATTAGTAGGACGACCAAGTTGGATCGTCCTACTAATCCAACTTGGTCACTTTGGATCCATCCACTTGAATCTAATCCGCGTTTCTATCATGATCATAATAATATAATAATCTCTAAATTGCTATTGTATGAAAACTTGTATATCAATGTATAAATATAGTATAAAATAAAAGAGAAATGGAATACGGAAGAATAGTAGTAGCACGGGGTATGGGCACGCTGCTAGTAATTAGCAGCAGCGCGTGTTGGAATGCACGCTACTACTAACTGAGTTAGCAGTAGCGGGAGTCCAACCCGCGCTACTGCTAAAGTTTAGCTGTAGCGCCATAGCAGTAGCGCTGGCACCCACGCTACTGCTAGGCCAAAAACCCACGCTACTGCTAGGGTTTTCCCTAGTAGTGCTTCCAATTGGTGACGGCTTTAACCTTGGAAGGATCAATGGCTATTCCTTGTCCTGAAATGAAATGTCCGAGAAATCTGACTTCCTTCAACCAAAATTCACACTTGCTAAACTTGGTGTATAACTTATGTTCTCGAAGTTTCTCCAGAACTAAACGTAGATGTTCCTTGTGTTCTTCCTCGTTCTTGGAGAAAACCAATATGTCATCGATGAACACCACGACAAACTTATCCAAATATTCCATAAAACCCTTGTTCATCCTACTCATAATATATGCAGGTAATTGGTTAATCCAAATGACATGACGGTATACTCATATAGACCATACCTTGTGGTGAAAGCGGTTTTGGGTATATCCTGTTCATGAATCTTTAACTGATGATACCTTGATCAAAGATCGATCTTGGAGAATACACTGGCTCCAACTAGCTGATCAAACAAATCATTAATCATAGGCAGAGGGTATTTGTTCTTGATGGTCACCTCTTTCAAAGAACGATAATCCATGACCATTCTCAAGGTTCCATCCTTCTTCTCCACCAAGAGAACTGCGGCTCCCCAAGGTGATGAGGTTGGGCGAATATACCCTTTACCCAATAATTCCTTAATCTGCTTCTTGATTTCCTCCAAAATATTAGCGGGCATCCAATAGGGTCTCTTGGATATTGGGGCTGTCTCTGGCAATAACTCAATCAGGAACTCAATTTCTCTATCGGGTGGCATGCCTGGTAATTCCTCCGGAAATACATCGGGGAAGTCTTGTATAACCGGCACTTCCTCCTAAACAACTCCCGTGAGGGAATTCACCTGAGTATTCCTTGGTGTGTGCCTGGATACATACTTAATCCTCTTTTGCTCTGGGGTGGTGAGCAAAACTCTCTTTCGGGCACAATCGATATTTCCTTCATATCTCTCCAACCAATGCATACCAAGGATTACGTCAAAACCCTGTGACTCCAATATAATGAGGTTTGTGGGAAACTCATGATGTCCGATGCTGAGGTTCATCGTGCGACATCCCAATCTTGCCATCGTCTCGGCTCCTGGGAAACATACTTGGAAAGGTCTACTAAGGCTTCTAGTGGGCCAATCATATTTTTCCACAACTACCCTTGATATGAATGAATGCGTTGCACGAGAATCAAAAAGTACCAATACTGGACATGAATTCAATAAAAACTTACCGATCACGGTACTAGGATGATCATAGACCTCCTCCACATCAATGTGGTTCACCTGAGCTCGGGGAAAAGGGTTGGGCTTCTTGACTCCAGAGTTTCCATTACCAATACCATTTCCATTTCCATTGCCATCGCTCGGCTTAGCATCAGGACAATTGTTGGCATAATGTCCCATCTTCCTGCACTTGAAACAGGTGACGGTACTCAGGTCCTTCAGTACTGGAGCGGGGCGATGTTGAGTATCATTCCCACCATTGCCATTCTTACGACTTTTATGGTTGGGACGGTTGTTGCCATTTCCTCCATGGTTATGATGATTATGTCCTCCAAACTTACCAGATCCTGATCCAGTATTCTCCGTGTACGGGGTGTAGAGGGGCTTCTGCTGAACTCCTGAGCTATACTTCCCCTGTCCGTACTTCCTCTTGCGGTTCTCTATCTGCTGCTGCTTTCCCTCCAGAATAAGAGCCTTGTCCACCAGCTCCTGGTAGTTATTGAAGGTAGCAACAGTCAACTAAATACTCAGTTCATCATTAAGTCCCTCCAAGAACTTCTCATGTTTGGCTGCATCATCAGCCACATCTCCGGGAGCATATCTAGCCAACAAGCTGAACTCGTCAACGTACTGAGCCACTGAATGATTGCCTTGGCGTAAGTTGCGAAACTCATGCTTCTTCAAGGTCATGGCTCCAGCTGAGACATGTGCAGTGCGGAAGGCTTGCTTAAATTGGTCCCATGTCACAGTGTCGATGGGATAAGTGGTGGTGTAATTCTCCCACCAAGAAGCTGCGGGTCCTTCCAGCTGATGTGCGGCAAATCGTACCTTTTCCGTCTTAGTGCATCTAGCGGTAACCAGCTCTCTTTCCATCTTACGGAGCCAATCATCTGCCACAATGGGCTCAGTGCTACTGGAAAAAGTTGGTGGATTCAGCCTCAAGAAATGGGTGAGTTTATCGGCCTGCGATGGAGGTTTGTTGTTGTTGGCTTGGTTCTGGATCAACATCTGCATCAGTGCATTCTGCTACTGAATCAGCTGAGTGAGCCCCGGTGGGAAGTTGGATCCGGGGTCACGTCTCAGAGGCATCTGATGTTTTAGAGTGGATGAGAATTAGAATAGAACAAGGGTCTAAAGAGAAAATAACACTACCCATATGCATTCAACACACCAAACATTCATTTATTCAACTCAATCATGGTTCAATCTCGGGATACAAGTCTTACGACAAATCAAAACATCGGCCTAATTGATCAACGAGAAAAAAATAAAGATAACATGGTGGTCATGACTAAGTGTCCTCCTCAGAATTCCATGTTGGCGCCACCTCCGTTGGTACTCTCTTTGTAGTCATCATCATTGCTCACGAAGGGACCATTGACGTCATTGTTGTGAAGGTCTTCTCCCTGGTCCAGTTTCTCTTCCACCATGGCAATATAAAGCTTCAAGTTCTTGATCCTCTCTAGAAGGTCCTTGACTTCATCTTCACGCTCGTAGCGGGCTTCGCGCTGTTCATCCTCTAGTTCCACTTCACGGAACATCAGCTTCGTGATCGTCTTCGCGCTTCTGCGCACCTGTGTCTCCAGAGTCCTGATGTGAGCCTTCAAGTCTTGGATAAATGAAATGATGGAGTCGGCATTCTTGGTGCGTACGATCTCTCCATCTGCAGTCCTGTGGGAGATCATGATGAGGTCTAATCCAAGGAGCTCGCCTATGTATACCTCCCGGATGCATCCAAGTGCACAGTGAACTGCCATGTTCCTCCCAAGGATCCAAGTGCGAGAAACAAACTGGAAGTCAATGGGCTCCAAGATATGTCCGAAAGTCCTTCTGGGTATATGCACCTCAATCTCATAATGAGGGTCGGTCGGAAGAGCCATGATGGGGGTCCCGGTGGTAGTAGGCAGAGAAATCCGCAACTCCTTAACAATCTGCACCAGCTGCTAGCTGAAGGGCATCGTCTCGTCAGGCTGGCAAAACTCCGTGATCAGGACTAGGGTGAATGAGGTAGCCATCTAAAAGATTGAAAATCGGAGAAGAGTCAGAAATGAACAGATGAGAATATAGGAATTTAAAACACAAAATAAAATAATTTTCTTCCTAAGGGCTTTCCAATCCTAGTGGTTACGTCCTACGGTCAGCGTGTGCTCTGATACCATGTCTGTAGCGACCCGGCCCGAAAACGGTCAAGTCTCTGTGTATCTGTATGATGACCCACAAGTATAGGGGATCAATCGTAGTCCTTTTGATAAGTAAGAGTGTCAAACCCAACGAGGAGCAGAAGGAAATGACAAGCAGTTTTCTGCAAGGTATTGTCTGCAGGCACTGAAATTATCGGTAACAGATAGTTTGGTAGCAAAGTAGTTTGTAACAAGTAACAAATAATAAGTAACAAGTAACCAAAGTAATTATAGGTGCAGCAAGGTAGCCCAATCCTTCTTATGGCAAGGTACAGGCCGAAACGATCTCTTATAATAAGCAAAGCGTTCTTGAGGACACATGGGAATTTCATCTAGTCACTTTCATCATGTTTGTTTGATTCGTGTTTGCTACTTTGGTAATTTGATATGTGGGTGGACCGGTGCTTGGGTGCTGTTCTTACTTGAACAAGCCTCTCACTTATGATTACCCCCTCTCGCAAGCATCCGCAACTACGAAAGAAGAATTAAGATAAATCTAACCATAGCATGAAACATATGGATCCAAATCAGCCCCTTACGGAATAGCGCATAAACTAGGGTTTAAGCTTCTGTCACTCTAGCAACCCATCATCTAATTACTACTCCACAATGCCTTCCTTAGGCCCAAAGATGGTGAACTGTCATGTAGTCGACGTTCACATGACACCACTAAGAGAAGCAACAACATACATATCATCAAAATATCGAACGAATACCAAATTCACATGATTACTTATAACTAGACTTCTCCCATGTCCTCAAGAACAAAAGTAACTCTCACAAACCATGTTCATGTTCAACATCAGAGGAGTATTGAATATCAGTAAGGATCTGAACATATGATCTTTCACCAAATAAACCAACTAGCATCAACTACAAGATGTAATCAACACTACTAGCAACCCACAGGTACCAATCTGAGGTTTTGAGACAAAGATTGAATACAAGAGATG
This sequence comes from Thinopyrum elongatum, assembly GCA_011799875.1. Taxonomy (NCBI): domain Eukaryota; kingdom Viridiplantae; phylum Streptophyta; class Magnoliopsida; order Poales; family Poaceae; genus Thinopyrum; species Thinopyrum elongatum. Next base: position 603,146,249 of record CM022300.1, on the reverse strand, counting down.
AACTAGGGTTTTAGATGAGATGGTGCTGGTGAAGATTGGTCCTCCCACGATGAGAGGATTGTTGGTGATGTCGATGGCTTCGATTTCCCCCTCCCGGAGGGAAGTTTCCCCGGTGTAATCGCTTTGCCAGAGAGCAAAAGTGCTCCTACCCAGGTTCCACCTTGAGACGGCGGCGCTTCGTCCCAAAAGTCCTCTCCTGATTTTTTCTCGGGCAAATGGCTTCATATAGGAGAAGATGGGCCACGGAGGCCGGCCAGGGGCCCCACAAGCTACCAGGGCGCGGCCAGGGGGTGGCCATGCCCTGGTGGGTTGTGGCCACCTGGTGGGTCCCCTCTGGTATTTCTTTTCACCAGTATTTTTTATATATTCCAAAATAATTCTCTGTGAAATTTCAGCTCATTTGGAGTTGTGCACAATAGGTATCTCTAACATAGCTTTTTCAGGTCCAGAATTCCAGCTGCCGGCATTCTCCCTCTTCTTGGTAATCTTGCAAATTAAGAGAGAAAAGGCATTAAAACAGCATCACAAAGTATTATAATGATCAAAAACATTGTAAATAATAGTAGGAAAAAATGATGCAAAATGGACGTATCAACTCCCGAAAGCTTAGAGCTCGCTTGTCCTCAAGCGAAAACCGAAATCAATAATCATGACCACATGTTTAGAGAGAGAGGTGTCGATAAAAACAAAATACGGACATAGTAGCATCATGAACATTATCATAGCAGCAATATATCATCATAGAACTTCTCATGCAAAAATAACAATTCATCACAACATCGCAGTATAAAGCATAAACTTTATTGGAAACTAACAAACTTTGCTCTTAGTCAATGAAACAATTACAATTCATCATATATTCAAGAAGAGTCTATGTAAGAGCGTTTTGTTTAGCAAGTCGACATACTCAACTATCATTTAGTCTTCTATGATTGCTGACACTCACGGCATATATATGGAGCAAAAGTTTCAGTCAGACCCATAAAAAGATAGGGGCTTATAATTTCGCCTCCCAACTCATTTACCTCAAGGGTAATGTCAACAATAATAACTCATGATCACTCATATCCAACTAGATATGTGTGCCTAGATCTTTCCCCAACACATGATGCTTGCAAATAGAGAAAAAAAACGGAATAGAGAAGGATACTATTGACTCTTGCATGAAAGTAAATACATAAAGTAAAAGATAGGCCCTTCGCAGAGGGAAGCAGAGGTTGTCATGCGCTTTTCATTTTTGGATGTGGAAGCTCTTAATGCAAAGGAACATCACTTTATATTGCCGCTTGTGATAGCAACCTTTATTATGCGGTCTGTTGCTTTTATTTCTTCACCATCACAAGTTCGTACAAAGCTTATTTTCCCTTACAATAAAAGATCATACATATTTAGGAGCATTTTTTATTGCTTTTGCACCGATGACTACTTACTTGAAGGATCTTACTCAATCCATAGGTAGATATAGTGGACTCTCATGGCATGAAACTGGGTTTAAGGGTTTTTGGATGCACAAGTAGTATCTCTACTTGGTACGGATTTTTGGCTAGCAAAAGATATTGAGCAAGCACCACATGTTAGAGGATCCATGACAATATAACTTCTATGTGAATATAAACAAGCATAACTCATTACGTTGTCTTCCTTGTCCAATGTTAACTAATGGCATAAAGTATTTAATGGGGGCTCACAATCACAAAAGATGTCCAAGATAGTATATTTATATGTGAATCCTCTCTTCTTTTACTAATCTTTCATGAATTGCAACACTGACCAATACTATGCTTGTTAACTTCCAACAAATTTTATCAAGTATACCTTTTCTTTATGTGAAGTCATTACTCCCCATGTGATTAGCATATGATCTTTTTATTTTCTTCATGGCTAAGATTGAAACATAAAAATAAAGAAGCAAACTCAAACCACTCTTTATTTTATAACTCTCAACTCGATTACATAGATAGATAGATCATGAAACTAGCACTCAAAACTAGATCATACTAAACTTTTATTCTTCTAAATCACAAAATAACTAAGGATCGAACTAAAGTAGTTAAAGATGGTAAAAGTGATGGTGATACGATACCGGTGCACCTCCCCCAAGCTTGGCACAAGCCAAGGGTGGTGCCCATACCCATGTACTCAAGTCTCCTTCTTCGGTGATGATGGTGATGTAGTGGTGGATTTGTCCTGCACAATGTTCATCAGAATCTCCTTTAAACTTTGGATCTCACGAAGCACATGACGGGTGATCTCGGCATTCTTTAGCACTTTGGCGATGATGTGTTCATTCTCAGGGCCCCAAGGATTCTTTCCTGCACCACTTTCACTTGGACAAGATATATCCCAATTGGAAGGTATGTGCACGAGGAGTATTCTCAATCCCATAATTATGAATCAGATTATGAAAATTGTTCCGATGTAACCTGTGTAAGGGCCTCCTAGGAGCAAGCCCTTCTTGAACCTCTTGGTTCCTTGGATTGCTCGCCATTCCCACAACTTGAGAAGGGTTTGGAGTGCTGGAGATGCCAGCTAGGGTGCCTCTCTCCGAAGCCGGAGGGTGGACTTCAAGCGAATCTCCTTCATCTTCTCCCATGGCAATGTCCTCAGTCCCCTCTCTCCTGAGATCTATCTGTAATAACCAAGCATTGTCTCCCAGGTTGTTGGAGGAGGAGGAAGACATGATGCCTGGCCTTGGGGAATCTGGCAGAAACAGCACGAAACAAGAACAGAGGAAAAATCTTGTGATACGGTGGTCAAAACATCCGGGAGTATATATGAGGAATTTTTATCTTGCAGCACAAATATTCCAGAAGAAAACGGAGTCGGGAAGGCACACGAGGGGCCCACAAGCTACCAGGGCGTGCCCAGGGGGTGTGGCTGTGCCCTGGTGGCTTGTGGCCACCTCGTGGGTCTTCTCGGTTATTTCTTATTTTGGTATTTTTTTTTCTAATATTCCAAAATGGACAAAAAATATTTTTATGGAATTTTTGGAGTCGGTTTACTTACCGTATCACATACCTACTCTTTTTCAGGGTTCTGGAGCGTTCTAGAAGGTCTCTCTTATGTGTTCTTCCGGTGTCATAGTCTGAATAATGTTAGTTTTAACATTAATGGGCGTACCTGAGATATAATGCTTAATTCTTTGTCCATTGACCACCCTCGGATTAGTGCCTTCGGAGTTGTTAATTTTGATAGCTCCGGAGCGGTAGACTTCTTCAACGATATATGGTCCTTCCCATTTAGAGAGAAGTTTTCCTGCAAAGAATCTTAAACGAGAGTTGTATAACAAAACATGATCACCTACTTTGAATTCCCGTTTCTGAATCCTTCTATCATGCCATCTTTTAACTTTTTCTTTAAACAACTTGGCATTTTCATAAGCCTGGGTTCTCCATTCGTCTAGAGAGCTAATATCAAACAACCTCTTTTCACCAGCAAGTTTGAAATCATAGTTAAGTTCTTTAATTGCCCAATATGCTTTATGTTCTAACTCAAGAGGTAAATGACATGCTTTTCCATAAACCATTTTATACGGAGACATACCCATAGGATTCTTATAAGCAGTTCTATATGCCCATAATGCATCATCAAGTTTTTTAGACCAATCCTTTCTAGATCTATTAACGGCCTTTTGCAAAATCAATTTTATTTCTCTGTTAATTAACTCAACTTGACCACTAGACTGAGGATGATAAGGAGATGCAATTCTACGGTTGACATCATATTTAGCAAGAAGTTTATGGAATACACCATGAATAAAATGTGAACCACCATTAGTCATTAAATATCTAGGGACTCCAAACCTCGGGAAAATAACTTCTTTAAGCATTATAATAGAAGTGTTATGATCAGCGCTACTAGTTGGAATAGCTTCTACCCACTTAGTAACATAATAAACAGCAACTAAAATATGAGTGTACCCATTAGAGGAAGGAAAAGGTCCCATATAATCAAATCCCCAAACATCAAATGGTTCAATAACTACTGAATAATTCATAGGCATTTCCTGATGTCTACTAATATTACCAATTCTTTGACATTCATCACAAGAAAGGACAAACTTACATGCATTCTTGAAGAGAGTAGGCCAATAAAAACCAGATTGTAATACCTTGTGTGCAGTTCTATCTCCAGCATGGTGTCCTCCGTATGCCTCGGAATGACATTTCCATAGGATTTTTTCCTGTTCATGCTCAGGTACACAACATCTAATAACACCATCTACTCCTTCTTTATATAGATGTGGATCATCCCAAAAGTAATGTCTTAAATCAAAGAAAAACTTTTTCTTTTGTTGAAATGTAAAACTAGGTGGTATATATTTAGCAACAATGTAATTAGCATAGTCTGCATACCATGGAGTGTTACGAGAAGCATTTATGATAGCTAATTGTTCATCAGGGAAACTATCATTAATAGGTAGTGTGTCATCAAGAACATTTTCCATTCTAGACAAGTTATCAGCTACGGGATTCTCAGCTCCCTTTCTATCAACAATATGCAAGTCAAATTCTTGTAGCAAAAGAACCCACCTAATCAGTCTAGGTTTAGCATCTTTCTTATCCATAAGATATTTAATAGCAGCATGATCAATGTGAATAGTTACTTTAGAATTAACAATGTAAGATCTGAATTTATCACATGCAAACACAACCGCTAGAAATTCTTTCTCAGTAGTAGCATAATTTCTTTGGGCACTGTCTGAAATTTTACTAGCATAATGAATAACATTCAATTTCTTATCAACTCTTTGTCCTAGAACAGCACCAACAGCATAGTCACTAGCATCACACATAATTTCAAAAGTTAAGTTCCAATCAGGTGGTTGAACAATAGGTGCAGAAATCAAGGCTTTCTTAAGGGTTTCAAAGGCTTCTACGCAATCATCATCAAAAACAAATGGAACATCTTTTTGCAAAAGATTGGTAAGTGGCCTCGAAATTTTAGAGAAGTCTTTTATAAACCTTCTATAGAAACCAGCATGACCAAGGAAACTTCTTATACCTTTAACATCTTTAGGGCATGGCATTTTCTCGATTGCATCTACTTTAGCTTTATCAACTTCAATACCTCTTTCAGAAATTTTATGCCCAAGAACAATACCTTCATTTACCATAAAGTGGCACTTCTCCCAATTCAAGACAAGATTAGTTTCTTCGCATCTCTGCAAAACTCGATCAAGGTTGCTTAAGCAATCATCAAAAGAAGTTCCATAAATGGAGAAATCATCCATGAAAACCTCAACAATCTTTTCACAAAAGTCAGAGAATATAGCAGTCATACATCTTTGAAAGGTAGCAGGTGCATTGCATAAACCAAAAGGCATATGTCTATAAGCATAAGTTCCAAAGGGACAAGTAAAGGTGGTTTTCTCTTGATCTTCTTGTGATACAGGTATTTGAGAAAAACCAGAATAACCATCTAGAAAACAGAAGTGTGAATGCTTAGACAATCTTTCTAACATTTGATCAATAAAAGGCAAGGGGCAATGATCTTTTCTAGTAGCTTTATTTAGTTTCCTGAAATCAATTACCATCCTATAACCTGTTACAATTCTCTGTGGAATAAGTTCATTTTTATCATTAGGAACAACAGTAATGCCTCCTTTCTTAGGAACACAATGAACAAGACTTACCCATCTACTATCAGCTATGGGATAGATTATACCTGCTTCCAGAAGCTTTAATATTTCAGTTCTTACCACATCCTTCATCTTAGGATTTAAGCGGTGCTGGTGATCAAAAACTGGTTCAGCGTCAGGCTCCGTTTTAATCTTATCCTGACATAGAGTGGGACTAATGCCCTTAAGATCATCGAGAGTATATCCTATAGCAGCACGGTGCTTCCTTAGAGTTTTAAGCAATCTCTTTTCTTCATGTTCTGAAAGGTTAGCACTAATAACAACAGGATATATCTTCTTTTCATCAAGATAAGCATATTTCAATGTATCAGGTAATCGCTTTAATTCAAACACAGGGTCACCCTTAGGTGGTAGAGGGTCCCCAAGAGTTTCAACAAGCAAGTTATGCTTAAGGATAGGTGTTTGTTTGAAGAATATCTCATCTATCTCATTTCTTTCATTCATATGCATATCATTTTCATGGTCTAGCAAATATTGTTCTAAAGGATCAGTAGGAGGAACAGCAATAGAAGCAAGACTAATTATTTCATCCTTACTAGGCAATTCTTTCTCATGTGGTTGTCTACTAAACTTGGAAAAATTAAACTCATGAGACACATCACCCAAATTAACACTGACCATTTCCTTATTGCAATCAATCTTAGCATTAATGGTATTCAGGAAAGGTCTACCAAATATAGTGGAACAAAAATCATCTTGTGGTGAACCAAGAACTAGAAAATCAGTAGGGTATTTGATCTTACCACACAAGACTTCAACATCTTGAACAATCCCAAGTGGTGAAATAGTATATCTATTTGCGAGCTTAATAGTGACATCAATGTCTTCAATCTCAATAGGTGCAATGTCATTCATAATTTCTTGATATAAGGTAAAAGGAATAGCACCCACACTAGCACCCAAATCACATAAACCATGATAACAATGATCTCCTATTTTAACAGAAATAATAGGCATACCAACAACAGGTCTATTTTTATCTTTAGGATCAGGCTTAGCAATTCTAGCTGCTTCATCACATAAGTAAATAACATGCCTGTCAATATTATCAGTCAAGAGATCTTTAACCATTGCAACATTAGGTTCAACTTTAATTTGTTCAGAAGGTTTAGATGTTTTGATATAGCTTTTATTAACCACAGTTGAAGCTTTAGCATGTTCCTTAATCCGTACGGGGAAAGGAGGTTTCTCAATATAAGCAGTAGGCACAACTGGATCAACATTATAAATGATTGTTTCATCTTTAACCTTAGTAGGTTCCTCAACTATTTCTTCAATAGGTGGATGATATTTAAACCACTTCTCTTTAGGGAGATAAATATGAGTAGCAAAAGATTCACAAAAGGTAGCTACTATCTCAGAGTCAAGTCCATATTTAGTACTAAACTTATGAAAGACATCGGTCTCCATAAAAGATTTAACACAATCAAACTCAAGGGTCATACCTGACACTTTACCTTTGTTGAACTCCCAATCTTCAGAGTTGCGTTTAATTCTTTCCAAAAGATCCCACCTGAATTCAGTAGTTTTCTTCATTAAAGAACCAGTAGAAGAAGAATCGAGCATGGATTGATCATCATGAGAAAGCCGAGCATAAAAGTTCATAAGAATAATTTCCCTTGAGAGCTCATGATTGGGGCATGTGTGCATCATAGATTTAAGCCTCTCCCAAGCTTGAGCGATACTTTCTCCTTCACGAGGCCAAAAATTATATATAGTTTCGATCACGATGAACCAGATGCATAGGATAAAACTTCTGATGAAATTCCAATTTCAATCGGTTCCAATCCCACATTCCAATATCATCACATAGCCTATACCATGTCAATGATTTTCCCTCCAAAGATAAAGGGAATACCTTCTTCTTAAATTCATCCCCGGATAAACCTGCAAGCTTAAACAATCCACAAATTTCATCCACATATATTAAGTGCATATCGGGATGTACCGTTCCATCTCCTGCATAAGGATTAGCTAGCAGTTTTTCTATCATACCCGAAGGACTCTCATAATAGATATTTTCAGTAGGTTCAATAGGTGGAGAAGCAACTTTAATTGCTTCCGGCAGAGGCGAAGATGCCCCGAATAAACTTCTCAAAGAGTTACTTTCCATAGTGACAAGTGACAATAAATTTCAGCACGTAATAAAAATGTTTCCTTACCAAATTCCACTCACCAAAGGTGCTTCACTCCCCGACAACGGCGCTAAAAAAGAGTCTTGATGACCCACAAGTTTAGGGGATCAATCGTAGTCCTTTCGATAAGTAAGAGTGTCGAACCCAACGAGGAGCAGAAGGAAATGACAAGCAGTTTTCAGCAAGGTATTGTCTGCAGGCACTGAAATTATCGGTAACAGATAGTTTGGTAGCAAAGTAGTTTGTAACAAGTAACAAGTATCAAAAGTAATTATAGGTGCAGCAAGGTAGCCCAATCCTTCTTATGGCAAAGGACAGGTCAAAACGATCTCTTATAATAAGCAAAGCGTTCTCGAGGACACATGGGAATTTCATCTAGTCACTTTCATCATGTTTGTTTGATTCGCGTTCGCTACTTTGATAATTTGATATGTGGGTGGACCGGTGCTTGGGTGCTGTTCGTACATGAACAAGCCTCCCACTTATGATTACCCTCACTCGCAAGCATCCGCAACTACGAAAGAAGAATTAAGATAAATCTAACCATAGCATGAAACATATGGATCCAAATTAGCCCCTTACAGAATAGCGCATAAACTAGGGTTTAACCGTCTGTCACTCTAGCAACCCATCATCTAATTACTACTCCACAATGCCTTCCCTTAGGCCCAAAGATGGTGAAGTGTCATGTAGTCGACGTTCACATGACACCACTAAGAGAAGCAACAACATACATATCATCAAAATATCGAACGAATACCAAATTCACATGATTACTTATAACTAGACTTCTCCCATGTCCTCAAGAACAAAAGTAACTACTCACTAACCATGTTCATGTTCAGGATCATAGGAGTATTGAATATCATTAAGGATCTGATCATATGATCTTCCACCACATAAACCAACTAGAATCAACTACAAGATGTAATCAACACTACTAGCAACCCACAAGTACCAATCTGAGGTTTTGAGACAAAGATTGAATACAAGAGATGAACTAGGGTTTTAGATGAGATGGTGCTGGTGAAGATGTTGATGAAGATTGGTCCTCCCATGATGAGAGGATCATTGGTGATGTCGATGGCTTCGATTTCCCCCTCCTGGAGGGAAGTTTGCCCGGCGGAATCGCTCCGCCGGAGAGCAAAAGTGCTCCTGCCCAGATTCTGCCTTGAGATGACGGCGCTTCATCCCGAAAGTCCTCTCCTAATTTTTTTAGGGCAAATGGCTTCATATAGGAGAAGATGGACCACGGAGGCCGGCCAGGGGCCCCACAAGCTACCAGGGCACGGCCAGGGGGGTGGCCGCGCCCTGGTGGGTTGTGGCCACCTGGTGGGTCCCCTCTGGTATTTCTTTTCACCAGTATTTTTTATATATTCCAAAATAATTCTCCGTGAAATTTTAGCTCATTTGTTGTTGTGCACAATAGGTATCTCTGATATAGCTTTTTCAGGTCCAGAATTCCAGCTGCCGGCATTCTCCCTCTTCTTGGTAATCTTGCAAATTAAGAGCAAAAAGGCATTAAAACAGCGTCACAAAGTATTATAATGATCAAAAACATTGTAAATAACAGTAGGAAAACATGATGCAAAATGGATGTATGACTATATCATCCCAAGATCATGCTGACACACACAGTACATCAATGTATATATCAAAGTTCAATCACACCTGCTTTATTACATCGTATCTCATATAGAGTCTTTATTACATCAATAATAAATTGGCTGAAGGCCAACTCATGAGATAAACTACTGCGAAAGACATAGAAGATAGCGAGTCCATCCGAGTCCAAGGGCATATCACTGAGCGTAGAACGTAGCCTCACTCCTGGTCAAAATAAACCTCTGCAGCATGAGACGTTGCAGCCGTGTAGGTCAACATTTTGAATATGCCGGCAAAGTCACATGAGAGAACTGATAAAAGGTATATACTATATGCAAATATGGCTGGTGGGGCTCAAAGTTATAATTTTTGCGAAAAGCTAATTTTTCCCTACAACAAGGGAGTCAAATGCAAATATTACTACAAAAGTTGGTTGTTAATGAGATGGTTCCGCCAACCATTTCTCATATCCCAAATTATTAAAAAAAGCCACTCATTAATATTAATTGTGTTGAGACTGGCTGATAGTATCATCTCCGGTGCTCATGTTGTCCGTAACCGGGGACACGGCTAATCGATTAGGTTGTTACTCTGCAGAGTCTTGTGCACTTTACCCGCAAGATTTGATCCCTCCCGTTATGTCCTCGCACTGCCTGGTGTTCGAGAATGGGACGATCGAAACATGGTCTTCCAGAGTGATCATCCGACAGATGTCAGTGCCCATCCAATCCTACCGTTCATCTACATCTGCTAGCTGTAGGAGATATGCCCTAGAAGCAATAATAAATGTTATTTATTATCTCCCTGTTCATAATTAAGTTTATGTTCCATGCTATAACTGCCATGGTTCCCAAGCCCGTATATCCATAAAGGCTCTGGGGAAAACCCATGTGCACGTGTGGAATAATAAACGATAAAATGTATTCCTAGTCGTGCCTCTAAGACTAGCTCAAGTGTTGCATGATGATTATGTTTTCCCAATCATGGGCATGTCTATGCCAGCAACTTTGAGGGCACAATGTTAGCAGAACATTTGTGTTGAATCGACCCGAATTGATGTTATGCTATGAGATACATTCGTCACTAGTTAATGGTTAATAACACAGGAAGTTAATGTTTGCATAATTCCTTAGACCATGAGAGTATCAAGTTCCTTCATGCTTGATTCATGAACTTTCGGGTTTGTTAAACGTCATCCGTAACTGGATGGCTATTACGGCGGCATACGGGTTCATGGGTAAGTATGTCAAGTAACTTGATAGCTCAAGATTGGGATTTGCTCCTCCGTCGATGGAGAGATATCTCTGGGCCCTCTCGATGTTACGGTATCCATCATCGTCTGGCCAGACACTTTGTGATTTGATCACGGGGATGACGGAACACGGAACGAGAAAAGAGAACAATACCAGTAACGAGGTAACTGGCATAGTGGACAAGGTGTTGATCCACAGGGATGCCAGCTCGCTCCGGCCCCTCCCCGAGCCAGCTGAGCATCGCCTCGACCTCGCAGTGAGCCCCCGCCTTGAATCCCCCTCTTCCCCGCGTCTATCGCACGCCGTAGTCGTCGATTCGTCGAGGACCGAAAATGCGCCGCCGCATGAGCTTGTCGTCGGCGAGCTCTGGTGACCGATTGGTCCAATGCGTGTGCCCATTATGTTCACCGTGCCAAGTGCAGCATCCCTAGCGCATTAGTTCGCTCACACGCACGCCGTAGCGATGTTTCCGTCGAGGTCCGAACGCCGGCCGCCGCGCTGGTCATCGCTGCTATCAACTCCGGCCACCAGTGATGACCTCGTCGGCCAAGGTCACTGACCGGTGGACCCGGCTAGTCAGGTCATTAGCTTAGTGCTAATTACCCCTTTGACTAACCCCTGGGTGTATGACATGTGGGACCCCCACCGTTAACGGCGTGGTTTAAACTAAATAACCCTCTGTTAACCTCGTGCCTATGACATGTGGATGTGATGCCCCCGCCTCGACGGTGTGCTAATCATACACGCAAATGCACACGATCAAGATCAGAGACTCACGGGAAGATATCACAACACAACTCTAGACACAAATTTAAAATAATACAAGCTTTATATTACAAGCCAGGGGCCACGAGGGCTCGAATACATAAGCTCGATCACAAAGTCAGCGAAAGCAACAATATCTAAGTACAGACATAAAGTTAAACAAGTTTGCCTTAAGAAGGCTGAGCAAAACAACGACACTAGATCGAAAAGGCGCAGGCCTCCTGCCTGGGAGCCTCCGAAACTACTCCTGGTCGTCGGTCTCCACGTAGTAGTAGGCTCCGTCGGTTTGGTAGTACTAGTCGGCGACGGGGTCGGCTGTCTCCTGGGCCCCACCATCTGATCACAGCAACTGGGTAGGAAAAAGAGGTAGCAAAGCAACCGTGAGTACTCATCCAAAGTACTTGCAAGACTTACATCAGAACTATTCTATGCATGCAAGATTATCAAAGGAAGGCTGTATCTGTGGACTTGACTGCAGAATTGCTAGAATAGAGGGAAGGCCTAGCCTATCGAAGACTAGCATCTTGCAGCATATAGAAGAGTACAGATAGCAAATTATTAAGCAATAAGCAGGTTGTAGCAAGGCCCAGAGATCCTTCCTCGACTACCCCGCGAGGAAGCGATCCCGGAGCCAACATATTATTAAGTAGCACCAAGTATCCAATTCTAGTTGTAGTAGATCGGGATACAACTCCGAGCGTCCGTTACCGTGGACACGGCTATTCGAATAGATAAACTTCCTTGCAGTGGTGCACCACATTACCCAACACGCTCGATTAACTCTGGCCGGACACACTTTTATCGGGTCATGCCCGGCCTCGGAGAATCAACACGTCGTAGTCCAACCTAGGCTCCGCAAAGAGGTCCCCATCGGTCTACATCCTAAGTGCGAAGGGGTCATGGGCCAATCGTCCTAAGCACTCTGGGTCGTTGTGCGCAAGGTGGATCCAGGCACCTCCTCTGGGGTGTCGATCTGACCCGGCCACAATGCTGAACTGGACGTCTGACAGAGCTTTCGAAAGAATCATACGTCACCGAGGGCCCCATATACCATTATCCCGCGTGGTGGTTAGTGCGTATAGGCCAGTGGCCAACTCAGAAAAAATACCCAAATCGTTAGTGTGTTGGGAGCTCGCGGAGACGAGCAGAGACTCATGATCATGTGACCCCGTCGCCCCGTCTCGAGGAAATACGGCAAGCGCCAGGCCCAACCCTCTCTCTAGGGCGGTCTACCTGCCCGGCCGTGCCTTGTAATTATTTCGCGGGTACTCTCACAGTCACCCGACTTCACACCTCTCGCGGGTACACCTCGGGGCCGACCCGACTTCAACCAGGTTCTAAGGTAAAGTCAATGTAACCGTGTGGCCAAAACATCAAGGGGGAAATCCGAGGAATCACCCTCGATGGATTTCCACTCGATGGTCCATAACATCAAAGGGAATCTGAGGAATCACCCTCAAGGGATTCCCACTTGAGGTGTTGCACGATGGAGTCATTATCAGAAGTGGTGAAGAAGGAATCACCCTCGGCAGACCACGACCGATTAGCTACACTTTAGAGTTATCATCAGGAGTGCGTTATGAGGTATCACCCTCGGCACTCGATAGTAGCTCTGCAGAGTCATACAACTAAAGGGGGTGGGGTGATGTGTCGGGCCCTGGACGTCGATCACGTTGATCGAGTCACCTGGTAATCCAGCGGGGGCAACAAGGACAAGGTGAGGGGCCACTGATGGATCACTAACCAACCTATACTAAGCAGTTTAGGATAAGCAGGTAAGGTACAAGAGCAGGTTACAAAAGCAGGCTATGCATCAGAATAGGAGCAATCAAGTACAGTAGCAAAATCTAATGCAAGTACGAGAGAGAAGGAATAGGCGATATAGGAATGATCAAGGGGGTTTTGCTTGCCTGGAAGCTCTGCTGAAAAGGACTGGTCGTCTGGGGCGTAGACGTACTCGGCAGCAGCGTCAGTCGCAGAGTCTATCGGAGAGAAGAGGGGGAAGAAACAATAAATACAAAGCAAACAGATGCAACACAATGCATGGCATGGCAGTATGTTGTGCTAGGGGTGGCCTAATGCAGCACTACACGTTGCAGACGGAGTGGGAATTTATCCGGGGATGTTTTCCCAGCTCCGGACGGTTGTCGGTATATGTAACCAGAGGGGAAGGTTCCATGTTTACAGTTTTAGAGGCATCTAACAGCTACACAGAGGGCATATTCGGAATCGTCATATTTTTCTGATCGTTTTTCATATATAAATTATTTTCATCCGAGTTACGGATTATTTTATATTAATTTTCAAAGTTTTAAACATTTTTCTGAAATTATTACTATTTAAATTAATTTGAAAATATATTTACTGCGTCATCATGACGTCAGCAGTCAACAGAGCCGTTGACTGGTCAAACAAGGCAGTGGGGCCCATCTGTCATTGTCACATTAAACTAACTAGTTGTGTCATTAGTTTAATTAGGTAATTAGGTTAATTAAGCAAAATTAATTAAGTTAATTAATTTATTTATTTTATTTTTAATTCTATTTCCTTTTTTGTTCCTTTTTTATGTTTTATACAGGGGCAGGCCCCACGGGCAGTGCCCCAGTCGGCACCCAGCCCGGGCACGAACGCACGCACGCACGCGCGCACAGCGGCCGAGCCAGGAGCAACGGTGACCGTGGGCGGGCAGAGGCGGCGGCGCGGGGCGCCGGGGCATGGGAGACGGCGGCAGCGAGGCGGGGCTGCCCGCGGCGGGGCAGAAGTGGTGGCAGGGGCGGAGGAAGGCAGGCGCGTGGGGCGGCTATACGCGGAGGCGAGCGAGGGGGGCGAGGGTGCAGTGGCCGCGGGCGAGCGGGTGAGGACGTGGTGGACGACGCGGGGGATGGCGGGCCAGCAGTGGAGGGGCGTGCAACAGCAGAAGCCAGGGATGGTGGCAGCTGCCAGGCGCGAGCGGGGGCCGGGGAGCGCGGCGAGTGGACGGGGGAGCGGGGCGAGTCCAGGGGCGCGGTCTACGCCGCAGAGGGAGAGGGGGAATGAGCGCGGACGGGGTCTCACCCCCCGTTGTAGATGCACAGGCGGCGAGGCGCGAGGAAGTCCGGCAGGGAGGAGATGGGGAGGCGACGAGGCGAGGACGAGACGACGGCGCTGCGTCGGGCGGCGGCGCCCACGGAACAGAGTGAGGGGCGAGGGGGAGTGGCAGGGGTAGCTAGGGTTACCGGGGGGAGGCCTTATAGGCCGGCGCGAGCGGGGGGGGGTGTGAGTGGGCCGGCCCGGTTCGGCCGCCAGTTGGGCCAAGGCCCAGGGGGGTGGGGGTGTTTTTCTGTTTTTATTTTCTTTTACTTATTTTCTATTTTATTTTAGTTTTATAAATCATGAACTTAGCCCCTAAATTAGCATTGTTAATTAGGCCAATGCCATAAATAATTTGGCACTTTAATTAATTAGTTTGTATTTGTTTATTATTTAAAAAGCATTTAAATAATTCTTTAGCCCCTGTTTTATTTATTTTTGGGCATTTAAACACTTTATAAAATATGGGTTTCAACATGACAATTATCCAGGGATTATTTGCCACACTTTGAACATTTTAGTTTGCATGTTTGAGAAATTTGAATTTTGACTTTAATTTTAATTTTAAATTTGAATTGCTTTTGAATCAACGCGAGATTAACAACAGCAACAGGGGTGACATGGCATCATTAGCAGGGGATTACTGTAGCTTAATTATCCGGGCATTATAGTGGAACCCCACTGTCATGTTTGACTTTGACTAGTCAACTGATGACGTCAGCTGACGCAGTAATGATTTTTGGATTTTAAATAAGTCTTAAATGATTTGTTTATTTTCAGAAAAATCCCTAAACTTCTAAAAATCATAGAAAATAATCTATAACTCCAATGAAAATAAATTATATGTGAAAAATTATCAGAAAAATATGAAGAATCTGTTTATGGCATTTCCATGCCTGTTTGAACAACTTAAACTGCTGTATAAGACAATTTGAATAAATGGCATTTGAAATGCCTTATGTGGAGTTTGAATTTGAATCTTGTGTTTAAACCAACTCCATGTAAATTGTTGCTAGCTACATTAGCCCAAATCATATTATATTGCCATGTCATGATCATGCATCATATTGTTGCATTGCATTGATTGTGTTCCCTCTTGTTTGCCGGTGGTTGTTCACTCTCGGTTCAAATGGACTTCATCCAAATTGATGTTAGTTGCATAAGCTCAAACCACATCATATCTCCATGTCATGATCATGCATCATATTGTTGCATTGCTGTGTATTGATTGCATCTCCGGTATTGTTCTTCTCGATACAATGATTCAGTTTTTGCTTATTGAATGCATTCTAATTTAAATACTAAATTGTTTTATCTTTCTTCTGGATTAGTTGAGCTTTGGACGATAGCGGCAGATACCATGAAGAGGATATCTTCGACATCATATGCTCCTCCCAAAACCAAGAGAATGAACCAGATGACGGCTCACAATTTCTGAACGACTCCGGTGAGGGACTTGAGCAAGAACCAAGAGACGAAGGGCAAACAAACAATGATAACGAAGAAAATGTTAAACAATTAACAAAGTCTGGCGAGGTATATATATATTAGGCCTCTGGTGATCATTAGATGTATTAATTGATTTGTATATATATTAACAAAACTTTCTTCTTTTAGCCCTCCGGATCGAGCCAATCTCCTAGAAGGGTACGAGGCCGGGCCAAAAAGTTGGGCGATGACATAAAGTTCAACATCGATGAAGTCGCAGAAGATGGCGAACTGATTGCTCATGAACCAGCTTTAGAAGATAGAAACAAAGAACGAGGAGGTGGAACGCATGTTAAAGCGGCAGCAGGAGCAACTGGACACAATTAGCCCGCAAAGGGCATCTCCGCGGCAGGAGCAAGCAGATCCAGCATTGGATAGTACCGTCCCATCTATGCACTGCTGGCTCGCTACCCCATGGATGATATCAAAGAGAGGACAAATTGTGAGCTACAGCAGAAAATGAAGAACATATCCATGAAGGTGGCGGTCGGCGTTGCTTTACCGAATGCACCTGAAGCAACCATCCATGGCAATCCGATTCCAGCTGGCTATGCTCATGTCGGGGTGGATGAAGTTCTGCCGGGATATGACTCACTAGAGCTTGACATTCCTGGAGGTGAAGGGGAGCAGACACTGGGAGAAGTCATACATGGTGTCATCGTATGGAGAAAGGAATGCATCGTGTTTCCAAACTCGGCGCCAAGGCCACCGACTCCTCCGAGTAGCCATACACCTCTAAGTCCACCCCACCTCGAGAGGGAGCCCAGCAAGAGTCCATATCGATCTTCGCCGCATCAGCCGACTCCACCCCCTATGTCCCAGCAGGGCCAAAAGCGGAAGAAAGCTAAGAAGAAAGCCAACGACGAGCCTCCTGCCAAAAAGAAGTTAGCTTACGATATGACTGATGAGGAAACCAAAACGGTCGTGGTTTCCGAAGTGAAGTCCCATTTTGCACCGAAACCACCCCCACCGCCAAAGGAGAAAATACCTATGAAAACCCTAAAGCACTTTGTGGACATTCTTGAGCGACAACCGGGACATGTGGAGAATAGGCCATCAGACTATGACCACTCTATTAGGAAGTCATATGAATAAATGCAGCAGTCAAGACGTAGAAGTAGTAATAAAAGGGGGGAAACAGTTCCCCAGCTCGTAGAACAGGCAATGCAATCGATCCCCCCGCTCAAGGTGATTATCGATAAGGTAACCGATGCTGCTAGAGACATTGGTATTAGTGTTGATCAACTCCTAGGCACCGAGGAAGTCCCTATGGCTGATGTAGCATGGCAATATGCCCCCGGGAAAACTCTGGTCAGACCTGAGCAGGTCCCGCATCTATCAACACAAATGCGAAGATTGCATGAGTTGTACATGAAAGAAGAAAAGAACGGGCGAGAGATGCTCAAGGTGAAAGTCAAGGAAGAGCATTACTTCTATGAAAACGAGCTATGCATTGAGTTTCCAGGAATTTTTTAGTTATACAACCAAGACTCACTCGACAAATCTATCGTCAGTTGCTATTGTCTGTAAGTGATTTCTTTCTGTAATTTAAGTCTCTAGCTCAGCTCGTTCATTGCCTGTAATTATCCTCACTATATTCTTTTGTATGCTATTATGCAGAATGAAGATTCTCGAATGCAAAAGAGATGGAATCTATGATATTGGGTTCATTGACCCATATATCATTAATGAAAAAATGATACAAGACCACCCCAAAGACTCAGAGGCTAACTTGCTAAGGTTTATGAAGGCGCAAAATACCAGAACAGAAATACTATTTCCTTACAACTTCAAGTGAGTGTTACTGTCTTGTACTACAAATTCTATTTTGCTTACTCGATGTTAAGTGTAGTTGATGAGTTATGCATGCCTGCTTATATAAACGTGTGCGCAGGTACCACTGGATCCTGCTAATCATTAAAGTTGATGCTGGAACTGTTGAAACCCTGGACTCACTAGGTAAAGACCCTCAAGAATACACCAGCGTGTTTAGGATGCTCGATAGGTAATGTCAATCATTATCGCACTATATCGGCCTCTTTCGTTCATTTCCTGATATCAAGTAATTAATAACTCCTTTATTCATTTTCTTTGCCGGGCAGGGTTTGGAAATGGTCCATCAATGATGTTGTCGGTGAATGGAAACCGGAGCTGCGTTGGCGACGGCCCAAGGTAATTAAGTAGTACTAGCTAGGTTCGCGCATCTCGATAATTCTAGTTTCAATACCATTATCATGCATGATTATTATGTGATTGAATTCTATTCTCGCAAAGTGCATGAGGCAGAAACAGGGGACTAATTTATGTGCATACTATGTTTGCGAGAACATTCGCATGAGGACCGAATGGCGCAGAGATGTAAGACAACTTCAGGTACGTAAACACTATTCACAATTTTTTTTATGATGATCTAATATATATACACACAACTAATATATTCATATTGATCTCCTTCTTTAAAGATGGAAGAGATGCGGGAGAAGCTGCTACCAGAGAACCGCATACGAGCAATTCAAGAGGAAATTGCGGGATTTTTGCTTACGGGGGTCATATCTGAAAGCGGAGAATACCATTGCCGCTAATGCCTGCATGTAATGATCTCCAAATTGTAGAAGAAATTGTATATACCAAATTGTATATATATATATATATGTATGGTCGTACGAGAAATTATATGATATATGTATGGTCGTATGAGAAATTATATTATATATGCATAACGTGTACAGTATGTAGTAGCGTAAAATATGCTTGAAATGAAAAAGAATTGAATGGAAAACACAAAATGAAAAGGAAAAATAAACCCTAAACCCTAAAATCCTAAACCCCAACACAAAATCATTAGTCCCGGTTGGTATCACCAACCGGGACTAAAGGTCCTCCAGCCCCCGGGCGCTAGCTCGCGGCCACGTGGAGGGACCTTAGTCCCGGTTGGTGTCACCAACCGGGACTAAAGGTCCTCCAGCCCCCAACACGTGCTCACGGCCACGTGGAGTGACTTTAGTCCTGGGTTGTGGCCAACCGGGACTGAAGGGTGGGGGCCTTTAGTCCCAATTTCGTTGTCCCGGTTGGTGACCCGGGACTAAAGGCCGTTGCCAACCGGGACTAAAGCCCCGTTTTCCACTAGTGAGGGCCAAAACATGAACAAGTAGATGAAGAAGAACTCGCCACCAACGAAGAGGAGGAGTAGCCCCAGCAAGACTACACCACCTACGCGGACTTCAGCAACCTCCAGGGCTCTATTGATGATATGAGCAACCTCACATCGTCCTTGAGGAGCACGTCCGCCTACATGAACATGAACTTCTCCAACTGGAGCGAAGAGTGGGCTCTTGACCAACCGCCACAATGATCTCGTCGGTTTGGGCTTGCAAAAGACTAAGCTTGGGGGAGGTTATCACCACTTCTACATCAAGATGTGGCGGTACTTGAATAAATTGTAATGAGGTTGTACTTAAGCTCGAGGAGCTTCAAAACACTCGTGTTGGTTTGTTCCAACACTTTGCTTTTTATTTGCTTTTGCCTTTGCGGTTTTCGGTTGCAAGTTAGTTTTCAAAAACCCAAAAAAACAAAAAAATAGAATAAGCTTTGCTTTGCTCTTGTTCGTATTTAGCCCCTTGGAGTTCATTTGCATTTTGTTTTCAAAGGAGTTGATCTATGCCAGGACAATGAGGAATGCAAGAGTAAGGAAAAGAAGTGTGTAAATTCGCAACCGTGACGGTATGTCCTATGACCCCCATCTTTTGCACTTGGATACTTAGAGTAGATATAGTAGTTGTATGTGTGATATGTGTAGATGGGAGTGAGTCTTAATAGTTGATACAAAGGTTTTGTTCTAGTAGCTGAAGTAATTTTGGAGCCTTTGTTTCCTTTAGTTTGGACAACTAAGACTTGTCGTGGAACAGTTTTTGAATAAAATGAAATTAACCAAGAATAACTATGCACAAGAGAAAGTCTTTCAAGACTTGGGAGTTGAGAAATTGTAGTAGAAGTGATGTTTAACATGCTCAACCCCATGTTGTTAATTTTAATAGACTTGATGGCACTTGTAGATTAAATTGTTAGTTGAAAGGTGAGTGAGATTACGCCAAAAATCTGTGTTGTATCTATTACATGGTGCTTTAGCTCCTTGCTGGTGCTATGGCCTGCCACTATATGCACGTGTACATGCGTAAATGTGGCTTCATCACCTTTCTTGATGTTATGCTAAGGACTCCGCTGGCCAATGAACGATCCATCAAGAGCGATAGCTCGAATTTCGGCTATGAGTTTGTTTCCGTACGTAGTGGCAACACTACAAATGAATATTATTCGAATTTCTCTTGAACGGGTGTGTATGTGGTAAATAGAGGGGACTGATCAAAAGAGCTCGAAAGAGACATTATTGCTAAAGGTCCATAGTTCCCAAACATTAAGCCAAAGCGAAAACCTATGCATGATCACTTATTTGGCATAATCCCCTTCATGTGACAATCAAAGTTCCAGCAAAAAATGATTGAAACAAAGTGTTTAAGAGTCTAGAGGAAGAAACAATTGTGGGTGTGTCTAAGAGCACTTGAGTATCATGCTTTACTACATGCTTTCTACTTCTAACTTATGTTTTCATGGCTCTATCCTAAGAAACTCTTCCGTACATTCCCGGCAAGCAAGTGTTGTCTAGATTAAATGAAATGAAGTGTTGCCAAGTTATTTTATCTAGTGGATCAGAAACTTTATGTTGATTATCTTCGCTTCACTAACACCTGCACTATAACCATGCCACCGCCATATCTATGATATGTTTTCAGGTCAAGAAGAGGAGGGCCATCTAGGCATACTGATCGTAAGTGAACTAAAACCATCTCGTTATTTCGGTTTAAACAACTGAGTTCCTTATGCTTCGGATTTCTCTCGATGTTGCTCGAGGACGATAAAGTTTAAGCTTGGGGGAGTTGATGAGTGATATTTTTACACTCATTTCAACCTTGTTTAAACCGAATTATTTCACTAAAAGAGAGATATTCGCTCCGATATTGCCACTAATGACTAATGAATGCAAAGGATTCCACAAATCCTATCTTTCATTTTTTTCCATAGGAAATGTACTAAAAAGGGAAGAAATCTCATGGGAGAAAGGAAAGGAAGGAAAATGGAGAAGAAATGAATCACCAGGAGGCGCTATAAGGCCGGCAGAGCCAAAGACGGCGTTCCATGCGACTGCACGCGCTTGCATGAGCGGTCGTTTTGGCATGGAAACCGAGGCAGGTCATCCACCTGAACAACTTTTATTAAGGGGACCCCGTCAAAATGTGAACAGAGCGCCGCGGAGGAGAGGAGCATCAGCACATCCACCACCTGTTCATCATCTTCATCCACAAACCCTAGGCGCCGCCATTTCCATCTCCATAGCCATCTCCACCACCATAGCCCTCTCTCAACTAGTTCATACTTGTAATCGTGCATCGCACAAGACATCTATTGTAAGACATATTGCAACCAATCAATCTCAAGATGTGTTCTCCAATGATTTCTTCTCGCGATCTGATCTCCATGTGTGAGTAGTTCGGGAAGGTATGGGGTGAGACATGAGCCTTGCAGCCCCAGGTATTTGGTGAAGGGAACAATGGAAGTCTTTGACACAACGTCTCGTATGTGTGACATAAAATTGTTTCGTGAAGTATCTCTTGTCTTGTCTGCGATCTTTATCCCTGCAGGTACCCAGGATTGTGGAGATCGAGCATCGATGAGGCTAGGTGCAAGTGGACCATGAAGTGTTATACCAAACACAAGTGGCAGTAAGGTTTAGTAGGGTAACATGGATCATATCCTTGGGGATCACAAGGTGTAGTCATTAAACACCCAAAGCTTTTGTCTGATATTACTATCTTAACTATCGGGGCAACCCCGTGAGATGGATAGGGCCTGCGGTAGAACAACTAATTCTTGATGCAGGACTCGTGCCGGTCAAGATGTAATTTGGACACATCCTCATTCCGATACGAAACAAGCACCTCTTGATGGGTGACTTCCCGAGCACAAACTAATATCATTTTTTATCCCAACACCAATACATGGCTGTAGCATGAAGACCTCATCCCCGTACCTTCTTTTTATTATAAGTGTTTGAATCACTATTTACTTGTTGATCCGGTCAAAACTGGATTTGACACTTTGACAAAAGCTTGCTAGAGAACATCGCTTCAAGGGAATCTTCCTCTCGTGCGTTCGATACCCAGGGTCACCTCTGGGGAAATAAGTGTGGGATACCCTTTCTTGTTCCAATACTGGATCAATAAAAAGGAGATACCAGCACATTGTAAAATAGCTAAGTTGCAGGTTGTTAGGAGTACTGTGCTATAGTTGCACTTAGATGGAAAGAGACAAAATTCATTTCCATTGCCTGTCATGGATTTTGCTTTGCTTTTCACATAAAATGTTGACCAAAGAGCTCATCATTGCCATGTGCATGTGCTAACAAAAGGTGAACAAAGCAACTTGAATGGGCGGAGACATACCTGGCACCGCAGAGTCAGCACTCAGGAGGCGCACCAGGGGTGCTCCCCAACCACTAGTCAAGTAGGAAATCTGTCTGAGAAAGATATGGTGTGCTAACACCATGTACTGGTTTGTGCAAGTGCAGTCTAAGAACGCGCTACTGTCGACCTTCCTGTTCCTGGAGCAATTCCCGTTCCAGGTTGCCAACATACTCCCTCCGGTCCTTTTTAGTCTGCATATATGTTTTATCCGAATTCAAAGTATCTCTACTTTGATCAAACTTATAGAAAAAAGTATTAACATTTACAATGC
This sequence comes from Thinopyrum elongatum, assembly GCA_011799875.1. Lineage (NCBI taxonomy): Eukaryota > Viridiplantae > Streptophyta > Magnoliopsida > Poales > Poaceae > Thinopyrum > Thinopyrum elongatum. The sequence goes on along the minus strand of CM022300.1, from coordinate 603,123,507 downwards.
CAGATCAATATTATTAGATTCATTCTGAAATGTAGTTTCATAGTATATATATTTTGTATTGTAGATGTTCATATTTTTTAATATAAATTTTGTGAAATCTAATACGCAGTTTAGCGTGGGGCGCTGGTGAAGGCGGGCATGGACGAGTTGGTGGCCATGGGTCTCCTCCAACTGGCGCCCAGGAAGGTCACTCCCAGAGTCACCGGCGCGTTCGGCTTCGTCACCTCGCTCATCTCATGCTATCATCAGGTAATATATAAATTACTAAGGGCATCTCCAAGGCGGACCCTCAAACCTCCCGCAAGCGTCCGGACCGCGTTGTCCGGACGCAGTTTGCCATCCAACGCGGTCCTGTATCAGTCCACCGAGCGGTCCAGATCACGTTTTTCCGGCAAACTGGAGACAAACGTGCGGGAGCTTTGCGGGAGTACGGACATCTACATGACAAACCAAAAGTCACCACGTGTCCTCTCTCCATCCGGATGGCGAATAGTTGCGGTTAATCTTTTTTCTTTGGCGAAAACTACAATTAATCATGCAAGTGTTAGGCGGAAGGTGTGCATGTGAGCAGAAGGTGTATATTAGTGAGCTTAATTGATTATTTTACTAACACACAATTGAACGGAATGTATTTTGGCGGAAGGTGTGCTTGTGAACGGAAAGTGTTTTGTGAAAGGTGCATATTAGTGAGCTTAATTGATTATTTTACTAAAACACAATTGAACAAAAGGTATTTTGGCCGAAGGTGTGCATGTGAATTGAAGGTGTTTGGTGGAAGGTGTGCATTAGTGAGCTTAATTAATTATTTTACTAACACAGAATTGAACGAAAGGTGTTTGGCGGAAGCAACAAGTTCATGGAAGGTGTTTTATTTTACCAACACAAGCAACACGAAGAACGTTTGAGATTTGGCGGAAGCTGTTTTATTTTATTAACACACAATTGTTTTCAAAAAAAAATTGAGCAGGAAACAGTAGGGAAAATCCCTACTGCATGTCATTTTCATTATAATAGAACCAACGGGTCAAAGTTATAAGTGCAATAGGGAGGTTGCACAGGGTCAGTGGATGTTGGTAAAATATAACTTATGGCTACTTATGCACTATATATCCATGATCTCATTCCTTCCTTAATGGTGGGCTTAGCCCTGATCATTGTTGAGTGGAAGGTGTTGATGAATTCTGCCTTGCAGTGGTTTATTGAGCACAAAATACCTTCAAAGATTTTGTCATTTCTTTCACACATACTCCAGCATCCAGTAATCAGTACATCCATGAAGAATGCAAGATTGTATCTGTGCTTAGCATCAGTGATCATATTATGAATATTTTCATCAATGTTACATTCAATCCCAATGCTCCACTAGAAACTTTGAGTGAAAGAGCAGCCAAAGAATAAGTGTCTACGGTCTTCCATTGTATAATCCTCACATAATGAGCACTGAGTGCTATCTAGTTGCATGTTCTTTCTGGTTAATAGATCACGGGTATTGACCCTGTCATGAAGCATGAGCCAACAGAAGAATTTGTGTCTTGGTAGACAGCATGATTTCCATATCCATGTAATTGGTGGAGGAGTGGGGTTTGATGGACTCATCAATGCCTTTTAGACTTTTTTGGTGCTATATCCATAGTCACCCCATATAAACTTCCATATGTCTTTGTCTTGATTGTTCCTGATCTGATCCAGTGAGTTTCTGAGTTGTATGAACTACTGATGTGCAACATTTGATAGAGGTAGCTAGAACATGGAATAGTAATTGTCTGATATTTTAGCCTTGTGCATAGAAATGTTATCATTATCTGCAAATGAGTGTAGATCAGGGAATCTATCAATGAGAGGCTGTCCACTCCATTTGTCTTTCCAGAGTATAATGGTACCACCATTTCTGGCAATGCATGTGGTGAGCTTACTAGAAATGTCAAATAGTTTCATACAGTCCCTCCACTAGAATGATCCTTTGCTGTTACATGATTGAGGTGCAACATCATTATAATAATGTGCTTGCCAGATAAGATTAACCTAGGGTATGTCAGCATGGGAGTAGAACTTGTGTAGTTGTTTCAGAATCAGGGCAATGTTTTGTGTTTGGAGGTTAAGTACTCCCAGTCCTCCTTGTTCCTTAGGTTTACATACCATTTGCCAATTGGCCAGACAATTACCTTTCTTGTTAATGTCATTACCATGCCACAGGAAATTTCTGCTTGATTTATTCACATGCTCAAGGACAGTGATATGGACTCTGAAAGTACACATAGCAAATATGGGCATGGAAGCAATAACAGAGTTCACATAAGTGAGTCTACCTGCATAGTTCATGAATGTGGCAACACCAGATAGTTTCCTATCAATTGTGGCAATGATAGGCATAAGATCTTGAACTGATGGTTTGGTAGTTCCACATGGAAGTCCTAGATAGGTAAACCGTAGACACTCAATTTTGTATCCAAATGCATCTGCAAGCTATTTGATAGTTTCATTATCTGTGTTGATTGGGATCATGGAAGATTTGCTGAAATTTACAAAGAGCCCAGTGGATTGACTGAATAGCTGCAGCAGAGTCTTATGGTGCATAACTTGTTGGAGGTCAGCAGGCATAATCATAAGTGTATCATCAACATATTGGAAGATGGGGTATTGTTGTCCATATGCACATTCAATGGGTAGTGTCAGCTCCCCATTCGTCCAGGCTCCATTGATAACTGATTGAAGTAGATCAGCAACAATCACATATAAAAGAGGGGAGAAAGGATCACCTTGTCTGACACCACATTTACATTTTATGATATTCCCCGCAACTCCATTAAGTAGTACAGATGTAGTAGCAGATTGCAAGATTCTGGTGACCCAATTAATCCATCTAGGTCCAAATCCTTTTGCTTTTAACATTGAAATGATGGCACTATGTTCCACTTTGTCAAATACCTTTTCAGAATCCAACTTAAGGATGATGATGGGCTTCTTGGATTGATGGCAGATGTGAAGATACACAAAAGCATATCCCAGGCAGTCCGGGATATTTTTCCCCTTAATAAATCCATACTAGTTCTAATGTATTATAGGGATGATCTCTTTTTGTAATCTGTTAGCCATCATTTTTGTAAAGAATTTGAGTGCTAAGTGTTGGGGAACGTTTCATGGAAAACAAAAAAATTCTACGCACACGCAAGATCTATCCATGGAGATGCATAACTACGTGAGGGGGGAGTGTGTCTACGTACCCTCGTAGACCGTAAGCGGAAGCGTTTAGACAACGCGGTTGATGTAGTCGAACACCTTCGCGATCTAACTGACCAAGTACCGAACGTACGGCACCTCCGCGTTCAGCACACGTTCAGCTCAGTGACGTCCTCGCCTTCTTGATCCAGCAAGACGGACGAAGTAGTAGATGAGTTCCGGCAGCACAACGGCGTGGTGACGGTGGTGGTGAAACTATTTCCGCAGGGCTTCGCCTAAGCACTACGAAAATATGACCGAGGGTGTAAACGGTGGAGGGGGCGCCGCACACGGCTAAGACAATGTTGTGTCTTCTTTTGGGGCGCCCCCTATCCTCTATTTATATATCTGTAGGGGCTTGGAGTAGAAGGAATAGTGCCACGTGAACAGTAACCGTGAATAGTACACACATGGACTTGGACTCTAAAGTCCAATCCTATTCCTACCAGGACTCTCCCTTTTTCCTTCCCTAGCTGCGTGGGCTTTTGAGGACTTCGTGCGCCTGGCCCAATAAGGTCAGGGCGCCTCTCCTTAGCCCATGCCAGCCCTTGGGACGTGGTGGACCCACTTGTGGACTTCCGGACCCCTCCGGAATCCTCCGGAACCTTCTGGAAGCTTCCCGGTACAATACCGAAAAAACTGCACCTTTTTCCGGAACCCAAAATATGACTTCCCATATATAAATCTTTACCTCTCGACCATTCCGAGACTCCTCGTGACGTCCGGGATCTCATCCAGGACACTGAACAACATTCGGTTACCAATTCACATAACTCATATAACACTATATCGTCAACGAACGTTAAGCGTGCGGACCCTATGGTTCGGGAATGATGTAGACATGACCGAGACGCCTCTCCGGTCAATAACCAATAGCGGAACCTGGATGCCCATATTGGTTCCTACATATTCCACGAAGATCTTATCAGTCGAACAGCAATAGCCATTTCTGTCTTGCACCGTTGCCTAATTCAGTGATTCTCTTCTGGTCAAGCACATACTGATTGTAATGATTCTCTGCCTCATCTCTATTGTTGAACGAGTCATGGGAGCTGCCTGGGTAACGAAGCATGCTACTTGTGAGCTGCGTTGTGATTTTCCCTGAAGAAGAAGGGTGGAGCAGTACAGTAAAGATAAGTATTTTCCTCAGTGAGAACCAAGATTTATCAAACCAATAGGAGAATCACGCAAAGCCCCATGAACAGTAACTGCACACACAAAAGCAAATACTTGCACCCAACGCAGGCAAGAGGGTTGTCAATCCCCTTGGACTCGTTACTTGCAAGGATTTCTTGTATAGGTAGATGGATAAATTGCAAAATAAAAGTAAAGTAAATAAATGCAGCAAGGTATTTTTAGGTTTTTAAATATGATTAAAGTAGACCCGGGGGACATAGTTTTCACTAGAAGCTTCTATCTCGAACACATAGCATACGGTGAGTAAACAAATTACTCTTGGTCAATTGATAGAAAAGCGCATATTTATGACGTATTCATGACAATGATCATGTATATAGACATCACGTCCATAACAAGTAGACTGACTCCTGCCTGCATCTACTACTATTACTCCACCAATCGACCGCTATCCAGCATGCATCTATGGTATTAAGTTCATGAGAAACAAAGTAACGCTTTAAGCAAGATGACATGATATAGACAAAGTAAACCCAAGAATAAATCCCATCGTTTTACCGTTAGTAGCAACAATACAATACGTGCCTCGCTACCCCTTCTGTCACTGGGTGAGGACACCACAAGATTGAAACCACTATAAAGCACCTCTCCCACTGAATATAAATTCATCTAGTTGGCCAAACCAAATGGATAGATCGGAGAGAAATACAAAGTTATAACAATCATGCATAATAAAGTTCAAAAAAACTCAATTACTTTCAATGAATATACTGATCATAAACCCACAATTTATCGGATCTCAACAAATACACCACAATAGAAGATTACATCGGATAGAACTCCAAAAAGATCGAGGAGCACATGGTATTGAAGATCAAAGAGAGACAAGAAGTAATCTAGCTACTAGCTATGGACCCATGGGTCTGTGGTAAACTACTCACGCATTATCGGAAGGCAGAAAAGATGATGTAGAAGCCCTCCGTGATCGATTCCCCCTCCAGCAGAGTACCAGAAAAGACATCCAGATGGGATCACGGAAGAACAGAAATTTGCGGCGGCGAAAAAAATGTTTCGGTGGCTCTCTGTTGGTTTGGAATGTATATAGGTGAAATTAGGTCAAACGGATTTGCGTGGGGCCCATGAGCTCAGGGGGCGCGCTTACCCCCTGGGGCGCGCCCTGTGAGTTTGTGCCTCTCTCGTAGCCCTTTTGGCCTCCTCCCAAACCTTCTAGGGTCCCTTCTGGTCCAAAAAAATCACCGTAAAGTGTCATCGCGTTTGGACTTCGTTTGGTATTGATTTTCTGAAAAGCCAAAAATAAGCAAAAAATAGGAACTGCAGTGGGCACTGGGTTAATAGGTTAGTCCCAAAAAATAATATAAAATAGCATAAAAGTGCATATAAAAAATCCTAAATTGATAATATAATAGCATGCAATAATAAAAAATTATAGATACATTGGAGACGTATCAAAGCACTTGTTCATTGCATGCGTACCATGAATCGTAGACTCCTGGACACCTACCTCTGTACACCGCATACCACTTCATCTACAAAGAAAGATAAAAAGTGGTAGAGAAGTAATGCAATGTTAAAATAACACATCATACATAATCCACCTAAGCATTCATCACTCATATACCCAAAAGCATTGCAAGTGGCAATCCAAAGTCCACATCAACAGCTACCTAACTATATCACTAAATCAACGTCAAACTATCTAGGTGGACTACTCCGAGGTGTAGTCGGTAAAACCAATGCTCTTGGAGCCAGAGGGGCATCCCCTATAGTGGAGGACCAAGCGTCATCGGGAATGATGGTCGGTGGACTCAATGGCACCGGGTCGTCACTCTCCTTACGTGGTGGCGGTTTGATTTCCTTAGTTGGCGGATTCTTCTTGGCCAGATCCTCAAAATACTTTATTAGGATCAGCTACGGGTTCTCCTCAATGAACTCCGCCAAGCGGTCCTCACCGGTGCGCTTCTCCTTGACCGCGGAGTCGACCCTAACGGAAGCTGCTTCGTCGGAGGAAGCCATAACCGTGAAATTGATCGATGCTAACACCTTTCATCACACAATGAAAAATAACATAAGAATCGAACATCAAAGGTTATTGCTAAGCGAATTTATCATGGTGGACACTCTCTCACGGGTATTTCGACTTTCGGTGATGGTCGAGCTAGATGAGCCCATCGTGGGTATAACAGGAAGAGTTCACCCAGATCGACCGCCATCGTCAAAAGTCGATTTTTTTCCTCCAAGAACAACTCTCATCGACTGTCGGTGATGGTTGTATATATGGTGAACACTCTCTCTAGTGGTTGTATATATGGTGGACACTCTCTCACGGGTATTTCGACTTTCAATGATGGTCGAGCTGGGCCAGTCCATCATGCGTGACAAAGGTATATCATAGGACGAACTGGCCGAGATCAACCGCCATCATCAAAAGTGGATTTCTTTTCCTCCAAGAACAACTCTCATCGACTGTCAGCGATGGTCGCTCTTTCTCTGCTCCTCCTGCTTCACCACGATCTCAGAGGAGGAGCAAAGGAAGAGCGACCCCCTACGATAACAGTCGGTAACATCTCTCATCTGTCAAATATGGTCGACACTCTCTCTGGTGGTTGTATATACGGTGGACTCTCTCTCACGGGTATTTCGACTTTCGGTGATGGTCAGGCAGGGCCAGTCCATCATGCGTGACAAAGGTATATCACAGGACGTACTGACCCAGATTGACCGCCATGATCAAAAGTCGATTTCTTTTCCTCCAAGAACAACTCTCATCGACTGTCGGTGATGGTCTCTCTACCTCCACTCCTCCTGCTTTAAAAAGATCACAGAGGAGGAGCAGAGGAAGCGCGACCCCCTACGACAACAGTCAATACCATTCCTTTGAAAACATCTCTCATCTGTCAAATATGGTTGACACTCGCTTAAGATAAAAACTACCACATAAAAATACTACAAAAAGCTACTACATAAACTACTACATAAAAAGTACTACAAAAACTACTACAAAAACTACCACATAAAAACTACTACAAAAACTAATACATAAAACGATTACAAAATCCATACATCCATACATACAACATCATCAAATTTTATCTATGTATATAGCATCCATGCATCTACCTATGCATACATCTATGCATCCATCCATCTATTCATCCATCCATCTATGCATCTATAAATATAGCGGGGGGAGGAGCTCACCAAGTAGACCGGAGGGGATGACCTCAGGGGCGTGGGGGGGGGCACCCGCAGGGAGGGGGGCGCCGGCCGGTGGGGGGCAGTGGGGTGGGGGCGTCGGCAAGGGGTGCCCACCGGGGGGCCGGCCGGTGTGGGGGTGGCTGAGGGGGAGGGCGCCGGCGAGGGAGCAGAGGAGGGGGAGGCACAAAGATGAACTATAAAACAGATAGCGGGGAATTCACTTAAGTGTCCCGCACTACCTTTTCCGAGAGCCTGTCGGTGCGGCACTCGGAAAAGGAAGTCAAACCTAGATCTAGGTTTTCATTTTTACCGAGAGCAACACTCGAAAATTACAAATCTTCCGAGAGAACTCTCGGAAAAGTTTGTCAACTAGATCTAGGTTTTCATTTTTACTGAGAGCAACACTCAGAAAGTACAAATCTGCCGAGAGCAACACTTGGAAAAGATATCAGTACCGAGTGCTACTCTTGGCAAAATGAGTAGTTAGCATCATTTGGGCCTCTTTCATCTAACCCTGCATCACATAGGAGTTTCCATGCCACTTCCAGGCATGATTTCATGTGCCACCTTGCAAATCTACAATTTCCGGCGCTGAAACCCTAGCAGAGCAATAAATGTCTCAAATATTGCACGCGGTTCCCAAAAATGTGGGAGCCTGGCATGTGTCATGCGATGGCCTCCTTTGAGAGCATGAGAAGTTTCGAGGCCAACGGAGCAACATGACAAGCACTTCCTTCACAAACCGAACGCGTTCCCTCTCGATACCTAGAGACTAGCTCGGATATGGTGCGGTTTACAAGCGGCCTCAAAGGAGGATTATTCGAAACGCGTCCAAACTTTTACCACACCCTATCGGACCCATGTGATGACACCGTGCCAGCTCTTGAGGAATTCCAGCATCGTACGATTTTCCGAGGAGTTAATCGGTTGCATCAGGCATGCCATGTGATGACCGAGACAGAAAACTCAAAAATAATAATAATTGAATTAATAAGAAGCACCAGCATCCATCATTAGGAATATGGCATGTCACTGTGAATCTTCACTGCCCGAAACAGGTGAAGATTCAAAGTAATGGTCCATCTTCTTAACAGGAGTGTAATGAAGACCGAAGCTTATTGCGTCTAGACTATCCAACTATTTAAACTAGTCCTGTTGCATGTCTCTGGGCGAGGTGGGACTAAAGTTTTGACGAGAGCCAGATCTTTACCGAGAGCAGCTCTTGGCAAAGCATTGCCTCCGTGACCATGCTGTTATTTGCCGCCAGATGAGCCACGTGGCAACACTTTAGCGTGCGATGATAGTTTGGCTCTCGGCGAATAGTGCCTTTTCCGACTGTCACCAAGTTGCCGAGTGCGACTCCCGGCAATATCCTCTGTTTGCCGAGCTGCGCCTACTGCCGAGAGGTACTCTCGGCATCTGTGCTTTTGCCGAGTGCCTGTGCTTTGGCCCTCGGCGAAGAGCCTGGCACCTGATGACCCACAAGTATAGGGTATCAATCGTAGTCCTTTCGATAAATAAGAGTGTCGAACCCAACGGGGAGCAGAAGGAAATGATAAGCAGTTTTCAACAAGGTATTCTCCGCAGGCACTGAGAGTAGCGGTAATAGATAGTTTTGTAATAAGGTAATTCGTATCAAGTAGCAAGTAGCAATAGTAACAATGGTGCAGCAAGGTGGCCCAATCCTTTTTATAGCAAAGGACAAACCGGAACGTTTGCCTATAATAAGCAAAGCGTTCTCGAGGACACATGGGAATTGTCATCTAGTCAAGTTCATCATATTTAGTTGATTCGCATTTGTTACTTTGATATTTTGATATGTGGGTGGACCGGTGCTAGGGTTCTGTTCTTACTTGAACAAGCAACCCTCTTATGATTACCCCCTCTCGCAAGGATCCTCAAGTACGAAAGAAGAACTAAGATAAATCAAACCATAGCATTAAACATATGGATCCAAATCAGCCCCTTACGGAATAACGCATAAACTAGGGTTTAAGCTTCTGTCACTCTCGCAACCCATCATCTACTTATTACTTCACAATGCCTTCCCTTAGGCCCAAGTATGGTGAAGTGTCATGTACTCGACATTCACATGATACCACTAAAGGAAGCAACAACATACATATCATCAAAATATCAAACGAATACCAACTTCACATGATAATTTATAACAAGACTTCTCCCATGTCCTCAAAAACAAAAGTAACTACTCCCAAATCATATTCATGTTCAAGATCAGAGGTGTATTGAATATGCTTGAGGATCTAAACATATAATCTTCCCCCAAATAAACCAACTAGCATCAACTACGAGATGTAATCAACACTACTAGCAACCCACATGTACCATTATGAGGTTTTGGGACAAATATTGAATACAAGAGATGAACTAGGGTTTGAGATGAGATGGTGCTGGTGAAGATGTTGATGAAGATTGGTCCTCCCACGATGAGAGGATCATTGGTGATGTCGATGGCTTCGATTTCCCCTTCCCGGAGGGAAGTTTCCCGAGCGAAATCGCTCTGCCGGAGAGCAAAAGTGCTCCGTCCAAGGTTCCGCCTCGAGATGGAGCGCTTCATCCTGAAAGACTTCTTCTGATTTTTCTAGGGAAAATAGCATCATATAGGAGAAGATGGGCACCGGAGGCCTGCTGGAGAGCCCACGAGCTCATAGGGCGCGCCCCCTGAGCTCGAGGCTCTCTGGTGGCCCCCCTCCTGGTAATTCTTTCGCCAGTATTTTTTATATATTCAAAAACAATTCTCCGTAAATTTTTAGGTCATTTGGAGCTGCGGAGGATATCCAACCCTACTGTTGCCTTTTCAGGTCCAGAATTCCAGCTGCGTGCAATCTCCCTCTTCATGTGAAACTTACAAAATAAGAGAGAAAAAGGCATTAGAATAACATCATAAAGTGAAATATGTAGGAGATATGCCCTAGAGGCAATAATAAATGTTATTGATTATCTCCCTGTTCATAATTAGGTTTATGTTCCATGCTATAACTGCTATGGTTCTCGAGTCTGCAAATAAAACGAGGCTCGGAGGAAGACTCATATGCATGTGTGGAATAATAAACGGTAAAATGTATTCCTAGTCTGGCCTCTAAGACTAGCTCAAGTGTTGCATGATGGTTCTGTTTTCCTGATCATGGGCATGTCTATGCCAGCAACTTTGAGGGCACAATGTTAGCAGAACATTTGTGTTGAATCGACCCGAATTGATGTTATGCTATGAGGTACATTCGTCACAAGTTTATGGTTAATAACACAGAGATGGTTAATGTTTGCATGATTCCTCAGACCATGAGAGTATCGAGTTTCTTCATGCTTGATTCATGAACTTTGGGGTTTGTTAAACGTCATTCGTAACTGGATGGCTATTACGGCGGCTTACGGGTTCATGGGAATGTATGTCAAGTAACTTGATAGCTCAAGATTGGGATTTGCTCCTCCGACGATGGAGAGATATCTCTGGGCCCTCTCGGTGTTACGGTATCCATCATCGTCTGGCCAGACACTTTGTGATTTGATCACGGGGATGCCGGAACACGGAAACGAGAAAAGAGAACAATACCGGTAACGAGGTAACCAGCATAGTGGACAAGTTGTTGATCCACAGGAATGCCAACATGTCTAACCTCGGGTATTTGTAACATATCGTGAAGCAACAGGAATAGCACACGGCAACTGGAGGTTCACTCGAATATTTATTCGTGTGGGTATAGGGATCAATATGGGTGTCCACGGCTCCGATGCTGATCATTGATCGGAAGGTGTTCCGGTCATGTCTATACTTCACCGAACCTATAGGGTCACACGCTTAAGGGTCATCTATCTTCTGAATACTAGACAGGGAGTCTGAGAGAAAATCGCCGAAAAAGTTTCGGACACCGAAAAGTTTCGGACAGCGGAAAAGTTCCGCAGAGAGAGGTCACCGGATGAGTTCCGGTGAAACTGAAAAGTTGTTTCAGGGGATACCATTAAGTCAAAATGGTTTCGGCACATGCCTGATAATTCTTGGAGGATGCCAGAATCATTCTGGAAACTTCTGGGAATTTTCTGGAAGAAAAACCGGAAATGTTCCGGAGCTGCCGGAACCACTTCAGATGCTTTTCGCAGATGAAATCACTAAACTGGAATTGTTCCAGAACGCATTGAAAATTATTTTAGAGGGTACTGGAATTGTTCTAAGCCCACATAAATATTTTCAGTTCGAACGGGCGCTGAAAAATGTCGTCGTGAATAGTGAAAGTGCTTTTTGGATAATTTTTGGAAGCCACCTTTTAGGGCTTTTGCTAAAGGCTTCTAGAAGGTGATGTGGATGGATGAGAACCCCCTTTGGGGGGGCCCTCATGGGGGAGTGGCCGGCCACACTAGGGGCTCCACCTTGGAGCCCCTCTTGTTCCTTGGTTTCTCCTTTAGGTCCTTGTGGAAGGACTTCCCTCATATGCCTTTGGGTTTTATTGGATAACTACCCTACCCCTTCGCTTTCCTATAAATAGAGGTGGAGGGGCAGCCCTCCACACTCATCCTTGGATCACACATACACATGCTATGCTTTGCAAGCTCTCTCTCTCCCTCCCACGAAAAGAGTTTTTCGTAGAGCCGAAAGGCTGTCTAGGTTCCGGCAGGAACTAGTTCTGGACGGCGAAGCCCTGCCGGATAGCTGACACCGTATGTGTGCAACTCTGTAGAGAGGTCGTAGTTTCAATCTTAGTGCCCAAGGGGCTGTTTGAGAGTGCCTCCCGAAGGGCTGTCCAAGTGACGGTCCGAGTTCTGTGAGTCCTCCCGAAGGGCTGTCCGAGTGACCGTTCGAGTTTCGAAGGTACTCCCGAAGGGCTGTCCGCGACACCGTCCGGGGGACTGTTCGACCGCCTCCCGGAGGGCTGTCCGAAGGGAAGACGAGGGTATACATCCTCGCGGTTGGGAGGTTGTAAATCCTAGCTGCGGGGATCTGCACCGCCGATCGTCATCGACTCTACTTCCGCTGCGCTACGAGTCGGTAACGAAACTGATCAAACCTTGTATGCAGTCTCCATAGTGGTCCTGGGCTGGTGCGTAGGTCGGAAATTTTTTGTTATCTGCTGCGTTACCCTACAGTGGCATCAAGAGCCGTGCTATGCGTAGATGCAGGTTGCGATCTAGAATACATAGAGATGTATGGGTGTTGCACAATATAATTAGGTAGTAGATGAGTTCTATTACTGAAAATTATTTGTGCGGGTAGCAGATGAAATCTGTTGCCCGATGTTCTTGTTGCTTCCCTGGAATTTGCATATTTCTGATCTTGATAACAGTATGGTGGAGTTTCAATGTTCTGGCAATCCGCGATCCTGATTGATCAACGAAGTGCTAACAGTTCATTGAATTCCACCGTAGTTAAAAAGAAAGATGAAATTTCGCAAACGAAAGGGCAATGCAGATATGATCTGCACGGGGGTCATGCGTATGATGAAGTTTAGTATGGGGCTCGAGATTTTATTATCTCGGTTTTCATACACCCTCGAAAGTTAATCTAGCGACTTGAATTATCATACTTGATGATGGACGTTGGTAGCTTCGGTTTGTTTCGAAACCTTAGAAGCCACGTAAAACAAATTTTTGCTGAACCGATTAGAGGCGTCTAACTTGGTTTTGCAGGAGGGTTTGCATTTGCATATGATGTGGTATAGCAGTGCTCATAATAATTTGATTATGTATGAGATGACTATATGATGTAAATTGATTAACATGACCTGCGTGTCATGATTTGGCATGATGGCTGGAGCCATATGATTGCACTTTAAATGACCTGCGTGTCAACCTTGTGTAATGCACTTATTTTATGAGCTATAGGGATAGCAATATTATCTGGTGCATCGACAAGGTGGTGGCAATCTTCGCGAAGGTGAACACCGACGCAAATGCCGAAGACGAAGAAATACAAGACTTCTCCGTCAGAAAGGGCTATACCATATCATGCTATTATGAATTGCCTGAGATGTTTATCCCTTATGATGCACCCTTCTTGATTGCGCGGTAGTCGCTTTTATTAGGGTGATCTCTCACAAAAATATCGAGTAGTTACTGTTCTTCCAAGTGTAGCACCGTCACGGCACCTAACTTTTCGGGGTATCACATGGATGCATGGGTACGAACGATTAGGGAAGTGTGAGGCGGGTGAGTTGAGACCTCGCAGCGTGATCACTTGGTTGTCTTGACGTTCAGGCATGAAAGTCATGAGCTCGGAACACACGCATCGAAAGATGAACAAGAGTCACATAGAGATGTGATTGGCAAGTTGGCCTACCGATTGCATTTCTCGTCACTTGAGATGGATGCATCCTTGGCGTTGAATTGTAATATGGATCTTGAATCACTCACAATCAATTTTGAGAGATATTGATTTGAGTGGGAGCGCACTTTTGAATTGACTTGTTTAATTCTCGGTGCAATTAATTTTGAACACTGTCTAAGTGTGTTTTGCTTAATAGTTGTAGAACAATGGCTCGCATTTCCACCTTCCCTATTAAAATTGAATAGTTGTTAAATATCTGGTTAAAACTTTACGGTTGGTAACGTAATGTGAGGATTGTCCTCTAGAGTGCCGAGAAGGACTTTGTCCTATCGCATACTTTGGTATTCTCTCGCTTATGCTATGGATCATGTGACTCTCGTCCTTCGATCCAAAAGCTAGAATTCCGTTTCCGTCAAGTGCAATATGTTTGCTTCCATGAGACCCGAACTTCGAAAGTTTGGATAGTTATGTGATATTCATGGAATCTGAAAATCATTTTCAGAGACAGACAAAGGCTAAAAGATATGTGATATCCAAAGCAATGTTTGTTTGCAAACTATTAGTAAAGGTGTTTACTATGCATTAGACTGATAAGAGAGGGATCCAGAAGAACGCCTGTCATATGATGAAAGGTGAATAAAACAACATCTTAAAGAGAAAGGAAGTGTCCGAAGGGTGTTAGTGAAACTTTCACGCCTAGGAAGTCCGGGGCTAACGCCACTCTTAAGTTGGGTGCTTCTTCTGAGAGTAGGAGAAATACTAAAAGTTAAACTGTTAGAAGTATAAAGGCAGAAAGAAAGAAGACTGGAATATCCAGCTCATGTATGAATGTCATACAAGTTTTTGATGTATAGAAGGCTGGTCAAAGATATGGTTCTTGCGAATTATGGTTAAACATGTTAATCACTAATTCTTGGGTATTGTGAGTTAATTACAAAGATACCCGCTCGATTGCATTCTGATGCAACTCGATGTAAGAACTACTACGGCCTGAAAGACTAGCCAGGAATGAGGTTGAGATACACACATGGAACATAGTAAATGTTACTATACCTTCCATCGGTGTATTACCTATGTATTTACTTTCATAATTCATTTTAGAGTTTCACACTCTAGGCCTTTGCATAAGGTATCTTGCAAGAAGGTTGTTCATAAGAGAACTTTTTATGTTCGATGTTATGAATAACATAAGGGCCATACTTTCATTGAGAATGAGATGTATGTTATGAATAATGATATTAATATATTACCTCTGGATTTACTTTCATAATTCATTTTAGAGTTTTACACTCTAGCCCCTTGCACAATGTTGTTGCAAAAGGGTTGTTCATAAAAGAACAATTGTTGTTCAGTGTTATGAATAACATGAAGAGCCATGCTTCCATCCAGATGGGATGTATGTTATGAATATTAATAGTAATATGATACATCTATAACACTGACGCTAAATGTCGCAAGACTAAAAGAATACCACTCAAGTGTGGCACTGCATTTGGTCACATTGGAGAAACCCGCATGGAAAACTCCATTATGATGGATTTTGAAGTCGTTTGATTTTGAATCATCTGACACTTGCAAATTTCCTCCGAAAAGTGAAGTGACTAAAATACCGTTCACAGGCCATAAGGAATGAGCAACAAACTTATTGGTGATCATACATTTTGATGTGTGTAGTTCAATAAATGTTGTTGCAAGTAGTGGATTAATCTATTTTCAGAAATGACTCAAGTAGATATATGGATATTTACTTGATGAGACGTAAGTCTGGATCTTTTGAAATCATTCGAAAGGTTTTCAAATATGAAGTAGAAGTTATTGTAACAAGAAAATTATGTTTCTACAATTCGATTGCAGAAAGAAATATTTGAGTTACAAGTTTAGCGAATGTCTGATGAGTTGTGAAAAGAGTTTCATAACTTACACCTCCCGGAACACCACTGTGAGTGGAAAGTCCGTGAAGATGTAATCGAACCATTTATGACATGGTAAGATCAAAGATGACATAAATAAATTTGCCATTATCCCTTTTAAAAGGTGATGCTTTAGAGACTGCGGCTTTTACACTGAAAAGAGCTCCATCGGGTCTGTTGAAATGATGACATGGTATGGTACGCCCAACCATGTTATATCTTTTCTTAACATTTGGAATATGGGGCTTGTGTAAAAGGTTACAAACCTATTCCAAATCAGACAAGTGCTACTTTGTAGGTTATCCCAAAATGTTGGGTTTTCCTCCCTCACTATGCCGAGGCAAATAGGTTTGCCACTAAGAACGGTATGCTTTTTGAAGAAAATGGTTCTTTCAAAAGGTGAGTGGGAGAATAGTGCAACTCGACGAGATAAACAGTATCTTCGTCATCAGATCAAAGGAAAGAGACCTTGGAAGTAATTCCAGAGTTTCCTACTGCGACTGATATGGAAGTCTCTACAATAAAATGTATGGACTTCAGTCAAACTTGCAGCTGAACCACGTAGGCAAGGCTCGTGCTAACCTATCAGGTGCGCAACGAGATATTGTTGTTAGACAACAGTATACCTACGATATACAAGGAAGCATTGATGGGCCCTGACTCCGGAATTGGCTAAATGCCAATACAATCCGAGATAGTTTCCATATAAGTGATTCAAGATTAAAACCTTGATACACCTTTCGGAAGACTTAGAGTCTGACGAATATTTCTGGAACTATAACTGATACGAATAAAAATGTTTTATCCATAAAGCTCGACTTGTTGCAATATACAAGTTCAAGGAGTTGACTACGATGAGGTTGCTTCACCGTAGCGATGCTTAAAGTCGGTTCGGGTTGAACTAGCAATTAATACATATTTCAGTCATGAGATATAAAACAATGAATGACAAAAGGATTTCCATCTGATGGAAATGAAACCAAGGACTTGCATGTGTTACAGTCTAAGGTATTTTGTCAATCCAGAGGATGCTAGTAAGGGTGCAAACTTCAGAGTTCCAGCGATGGACAGAAGAGAGCAAAGTGGAGTTGGAATCTTCGTGTTTTGATGAAATGGTCAAAGGAGTTTTGACTTCATCAATGGGTAACGAAGATGCTTGTGATTCAAGAAAGTAAGTGGGAGCATAATAAATTTTCTAAAAACGTTGTGTGCTTGACACATTGTTAATTGGAAATAAATTTCTTGACACGAATTAGGACTTCATTTGAAAATAGTTTTTCAATGAAGTGCTTGGGCTAAATAGCCTTTATATTAGGCATGATAATCTATGGAGATAGATTTACCTAATAGGGCTGAGCAAAGATACATATTGACAAGATGCTAAATCCTTTTAGCATTAAAAACGTCAAGGAGTGATTCTTGCCGAAGTCACATGGAAAGAGTTTTTGCAAGACTCGGTGTCCCAAAACACTGATGAGCAAAATACATGATGGAGATTCCACACACTCTTGTGTTTGGATTAATCATGTATTCCATGGTATGTAAAAACAACCAGATATGTCCAATACTCCCAAAGTTGTTGCGAGTATAGATACCAAAGTGATCAAAAGTCCTGATCATGGGACAACAGTGAAAAAGGGTCATTGAGTACTATAGTAGCACTGATGACATGCTTTCTCGCAAGCGGAGATCATGAAGAGTTCGTTGTAAAAGGTTACATCGATACAGTCTTCATCCATGCTCCAAGCGATTTTTGATTTAAATTGAGGGTTTTGTGTAAAACACAATATGGTGGCACGGTAGTTGGAAATTGTTCCAAACAAGTTACTGTGGCGAATTCTATAACAGAGGCGAAGTATGTTGCCGCTTTTAAAAGCGACAAAGAAGATGTTGAATCATATAGTTCATTCATGAACTTAGTATGGTTCCAAGATGGCTTTTGTCAATGGGACACTACTGCAAGTAGTTGCTCCATAACTCAGTCTGAGGAATCCAGGTTCGACCTGTGATTCGCATACATACCAAGCCAAGTCCACACAAAATATGAATTTTGTGAAAGCGTGAAGACGCGAGGATATGCAAAGATACACATGGAGCTGAAGTCGTCAGATCCGTTGGACATTCAGGCTATACCACAAGCGAAGCATATTTACACCGGTGTGCCACAGGTGTAAAGTGCATTAGCATTAACTAGATTATTGACTCTAGTGCAAGTGGGAGTCTGTAGGAGATATGCCCTAGAGGCAATAATAAATGGTGTTGATTATCTCCCTGTTCATAATTAGGTTTATATATTCAAAAACAATTCTCCGTAAATTTTTAGGTCATTTGGAGCTGCGGAGGATATCCAACCCTACTGTTGCCTTTTCAGGTCCAGAATTCCAGCTGCTTGCAATCTCCCTCTTCATGTGAAACTTACAAAATAAGAGAGAAAAAGGCATTAGAATAACATCATAAAGTGAAATATGTAGGAGATATGCCCTAGAGGCAATAATAAATGTTATTGATTATCTCCCTGTTCATAATTAGGTTTATGTTCCATGCTATAACTGCTATGGTTCTCGAGTCTGCAAATAAAACGAGGCTCGGAGGAAGACTCATATGCATGTGTGGAATAATAAACGGTAAAATGTATTCCTAGTCTGGCCTCTAAGACTAGCTCAAGTGTTGCATGATGGTTCTGTTTTCCTGATCATGGGCATGTCTATGCCAGCAACTTTGAGGGCACAATGTTAGCAGAACATTTGTGTTGAATCGACCCGAATTGATGTTATGCTATGAGGTACATTCGTCACAAGTTTATGGTTAATAACACAGAGATGGTTAATGTTTGCATGATTCCTCAGACCATGAGAGTATCGAGTTTCTTCATGCTTGATTCATGAACTTTGGGGTTTGTTAAACGTCATCCGTAACTGGATGGCTATTACGGCGGCTTACGGGTTCATGGGAAAGTATGTCAAGTAACTTGATAGCTCAAGATTGGGATTTGCTCCTCCGACGATGGAGAGATATCTCTGGGCCCTCTCGGTGTTACGGTATCCATCATCGTCTGGCCAGACACTTTGTGATTTGATCACGGGGATGCCGGAACACGGAAACGAGAAAAGAGAACAATACCGGTAACGAGATAACCAGCATAGTGGACAAGTTGTTGATCCACGGGGATGCCAACATGTCTAACCTCGGGTATTTGTAACATATCGTGAAGCAACAGGAATAGCACACGGCAACTGGAGGTTCACTCGAATATTTATTCATGTGGGTATAGGGATCAATATGGGTGTCCACGGCTCCGATGCTGATCATTGATCGGAAGGTGTTCCGGTCATGTCTATACTTCACCGAACCTATAGGGTCACACGCTTAAGGGTCATCTATCTGCTGAATACTAGACAGGGAGTCTAAGAGAAAATCGCCGAAAAAGTTTCGGACACCGAAAAGTTTCGGACAGCGGAAAAGTTCCGCAGAGAGAGGTCACCGGATGAGTTCCGGTGAAACTGAAAAGTTGTTTCAGGGGATACCATTAAGTCAAAATGGTTTCGGCACATGCCTGATAATTCTTGGAGGATGCCAGAATCATTCTGGAAACTTCTGGGAATTTTGTGGAAGAAAAACCGGAAATGTTCCGGAGCTGCCGGAACCACTTCAGATGATTTTCGCAGATGAAATCACTAAACTGGAATTGTTCCAGAACGCGTTGAAAATTATTTTAGTGGGTACTGGAATTGTTCTAAGCCCACATAAATATTTTCAGTTCGAACGGGCGCTAAAAAATGTCGTCGTGAATAGTGAAAGTGCTTTTTGGATAATTTTTGGAAGCCACCTTTTAGGGCTTTTGCTAAAGGCTTCTAGAAGGTGATGTGGATGGATGAGAACCCCCTTTGGGGGGGCCCTCATGGGGGAGTGGCCGGCCACACTAGGGGCTCCACCTTGGAGCCCCTCTTGTTCCTTGGTTTCTCCTTTAGGTCCTTGTGGAAGGACTTCCCTCATATGCCTTTGGGTTTTATTGGATAACTACCCTACCCCTTGGCTTTCCTATAAATAGAGGTGGAGGGGCAGCCCTCCACACTCATCCTTGGATCTCACATACACATGCTATGCTTTGCAAGCTCTCTCTCTCCCTCCCACGAAAAGAGTTTTTCGTAGAGCCGAAAGGCTGTCTGGGTTCCGGCAGGAACTAGTTCTGGACGGCGAAGCCCTGCCGGATAGCTGACACCGTATGTGTGCAACTCTGTAGAGAGGTCGTAGTTTCGATCTTAGTGCCCGAGGGGCTGTTTGAGAGTGCCTCCCGAAGGGCTGTCCAAGTGACGGTCCGAGTTCTGTGAGTCCTCCCGGAGGGCTGTCCGAAGGGAAGACGAGGGTATACATCCTCGCGGTTGGGAGGTTGTAAATCCTAGCTGCGGGGATCTGCACCGCCGATCGTCATCGACTCTACTTCCGCTGCGCTACGAGTCGGTAACGAAACTGATCAAACCTTGTATGCAGTCTCCATAGTGGTCCTGGGCTGGTGCGTAGGTCGGAAAATTTTTGTTTTCTGCTGCGTTACCCTACAAAATAATGACCTAGAACATAATAAATAACCATAGGAAAACATGATGCAAAATGGATGTATCAACTCCCTCAAGCTTAGACCTCGCTTGTCCTCAAGCGAAAGCAGAACTCGATAATCATGACCACATGTTTAGAGAGAGAGGTGTCGATAAAAACAAAATACAAACATGAAAGCATCATGATCATTATCATAGCAGCAATATATCATCATAAAACTTCTCATGACAAGGTGACAATTTATTCACATGATAAAGTATGAACCATAAACTGCATTGAAAACCAACAAACTATGATCTCAGCATTGAAACAATTGGAATCTATCATATTTTTAGAAAGAGTCTATGTAAGAGCTTTGTTTACCAATTTCACATACTCAACTACTATTTAGTCCTCCATGATTGCAAACACTCACGGCATATTTATGGAGCAAAAGTTTCAGTCAAACACATAGGAAGATAGGGGTTTATAATTTTCACCTCCCAACTTATTTATCTCGAGGATAATGTCAACAGTAATAACTCATGATCTCCTACATTCAACTAGATATATGTGACTGGATCTTTCCCCACCACATGATGCCTGCCAAGTAGGGGATATTGAGAATGGAATAGAGATGAACATTATTGACACTTGCATAAAAGTAAATACAGAAAGTAAAAGATAGGCCCTTCGCAGAGGGAAGCAGAGGTTGTCATGCGCTTTTTGTTTGAGGATGTGCAAACTCTTCATGTAAAGGAACGTCACTTCATATTGCCCCTTGTGATAGCAAACTTTATTATGCAGTCCGTCGCTTTTATTTCATCACCATCACAAGATCGTACAAAGCTTATTTTCCCTTACAATAGAAGATCATACATATTTAGGAGCAATTTTTATTGCTTTTTGCGCCAATGTTAATTTACTTGAAAAATCTTATTCAATCCATAGGTAGATATGGTGGACTCTCATGGCAAGAAACTGGTTTTAAGGGTTTTGCATGTACAAGTAGTATCTCTACTTAGTACGAAATTTTGGCTATCAAAAGATTACGAGCAAGCACCACATGTTGGAGGATCCATGAAAATATAACTTTTGTGTGAATATAAGCAAACATAACTCATTATGTTGTCTTCCTTGTCCAACGTCAACTATTTGATCAAGCATAGAATATTTGATGGGGGATCACAATCATAAAAGATGTCCAAGATAGTATATTTACTTTTTTCATGAATTGCACCAATGACCAATGCTTTGTTTGTTAACTTCCAACAAATTTTATCAACTATACTTCTTTTATGTGAAGTCATCACTCCCCATGGGATTAGCATATGATTTTTTTTATTCTTTTCATTACTAGGATTTAAGCAAAAAGGTAAAACAACTCAACTCAAACTACTCTTTAGTATATAACTCTCACACTCGATTACATAGATAGATAGATCATGAAACAAGCACTCAAAACTAGATCATACTCAAACTTTATTCTTCTAAATCATGAAATAACTAGGGATCAAACTAAGATAGATATTGATAGTAAAAGTGATGGTGATACGATACCGGGGCACCTCCCCCAAGCTTGGAACAAGCCAAGGGTGGAGCCCATACCCGTGTACTCAAGTGTCTTTCTTCGGTGTTGATGGTGATGAGGTAGTAGGCTTGTCCTTTGTCTTCCAATGCATGGGCTCCCCATCATAAAAGGATGAACGCGTCTCCGAGATCCCGAAAGTTGCAGCCAAGCTCATGCCTTTAAATCTAGACTCATACTCATAGTTTTGGTTTTGCAAGTCAAAAACTTGAGCTTGAACATGATCAATCCGGTCATTGAGCTTGAAGATAACATCTCCAATTTCCTTGATGTCCCAATTGTGCTCACAAACGAACACGGTAATCATGGAGTGATTGGCGCTGAAACCGTGCTCCACCATCCCCTGGCACCTGAAGATCTCCTGCTCCGTCCTTCTTGGGCCCTTGAACATCCCGGATGTGAAGCACCCCCTCACGCATCTCAATGGACTGAGGGTGTTTCATCACCTCCGGAAAGTAAGGGTTGATGACCTTCTCGTCGAACTTGTCCTTGAACGAACTTGGGGGCGCCATGGTGATCTAAATCTGTCAGAAAAACAGCCCGAAACAAGAACAAAGGGAAAACTTGTGATACGGAGGTCAAAACAACGAGGAGTATATATAAAGAATTTTTTCGTGCAGGACAAGTAATCTGGAAGAAAACGGAGTCGAGAAACTCCACGAGGGAGTCACGAGTTCACACAGCGCGCCCTGGGGGGTAGGGTGCTCCCCCTGAGCTCCTCGCTCCCTCGTGCACTTTCCTGATTGTTTATTATTTTCCTAATTTTTTATATATTCTGAAACAAACAAAAAGTAATTATATGGAACTTTTGGAGTCGGTTCACTTAGCGTATCACATACCTACTCCTTTTCAGGGTTCTGGAGCGTTCCGGAAGGTCTTTTTTATGTGTTCCTCCGGTGTCATGGTTTGAATAATATTAGTTACAATATTAATGGGCGTACCTGAGATATAATATTTAATTCTTTGCCCATTCACTACTGCAGGCGACTGCTAACGTGACACATGAATCAGAGACCCCCGGACGAAACTGTGTGCGATGCATGAATCGCAAATGGTATCGTAATAAAATCGTCACCAATAAGACGAACTGCGTGCGATGGTCGAGACATCAAGCACGATTCAGATTAGAGACGCGTGTGCGATATGTGGCATATAGTTGATCCATACAAACTGTTTGTGATGAGCCAGAACAATAGAAACGGTCAGGCAAATCAAGGTGTGTGCGATATACAGCATACAGTTCATTCGGATGAACTGTTTGCGATTACCCAACACAACAGAAATGGTCAGGCAGATCGAGGTGTGTGTGCGATATACGTCATACTGTTCACTTGGGTGAACTGTTTGCGATTACCCAACACAACAGAAACGGATCAACTTAACAAGATGTGTGTGATACACGGCAAACAGGTCAGTAATTTGAAATGTGTGGGAAGATCGATAATAACACAGACGATTCCTCCTAATAAGCTGTGTGTGTTGTGGGCAAACGGTTGGAGGTAAATAATTGTCAGCGATTGATGAATTCATCACCGACGAGTCCCGTAGTTTAGTCCGTGTGTGATGTGATTTGCTCTATCTGCACAACATCTATGCTCTGTCTTCAGAAAGACAACATATATACTTATAAGAACATGATTGCATAACCAAATTAAACATCTGATTACATAATTGACTACAGATAGTGTATGCACACCTAAGTAAACAATTACATCCGTCCATACATCTCGTAGCATGTGAACGCGTCCATGGCCGCGTACTTGAGGTGATCTTCATCCAGTAGCTGGCGGGGAAGGAGGCCAGGTCACCTCGCCTATGATGCATGCCCAGCACCGCCGCTGTAGCGGGTTGGGCGATTTGGTTTCTTCTAGTGCCCATTTGAACAGCCGCATCGGGTTCGTATACCATTCCGTAGGCATGCGCGCTCTCTCCTCCACAGTCGACTTCGTGAATATGATCTCTACCATTAGCACTAGCCCCAAGTCGGTGCGACGCTACCAGATGCTGACATCCCTCAGCATCTCTGCCCTAATATTGGCTTGCGCCTCCGCCTTGTGCTTCGCCATGCACAGCTCCTTCGAACATGTCTCCAATCGATGACTCGCGTCCTCGATCCGATTTGCCCCTGCCAGCCACCACCTCCAACGCAGCCCCGGCATGTCCTCCGGCGCCACCGATCTGTGAGTCCAGAGCAATGGATTCCCTCTGATACATACGTGCGTTTCTCTCAACAGCGGCAGTGCCGCGGGCCGCAGCGAAAGGGAAGCCCGCGGGATGCTGGGATCTAGGGGATTATCCATCGCGGAATCCGATGTGTGAGGCGGGGAGGCGAGCGCGGAAGGCCAGATTTGGGGGCTGCTAGAGAAAAGAGACGATAGAGAGCGAAGAGAGGATAGAGAGCGAAGGAGGAGGAGTGCAACCAAGGTGGTCAGGGACAGGGAGTGGGCGAGGCGAAATAATTGACCGTGCCAAATTGCCAATGAACACGTCCCATTAATTGAATCACTGCCCACTTCCTTCTCATTTTTCTCTTCCACCACGCATGCATGCCAACATAATTAAATTTTGGAGGTAGTTGGTTGGCTCATACGTGGGAGGGGAAAAACTAAAAGCTAAAAGCACTTTCTACGATGAGAAAGGCAGTCGGGCAATTAGTGCTAATTAGGTGCCCCACGCACCTGGGTGGAGGGAGTACAGTTGTTTCGTGTGCAATTATGTGTGTACAAAACCTTTGAAAATGCAAACGAGTTGTTTGCGATGGCTAGGAGCATCGCACACGATGCGTGGTGCGAGTACTCATGTGTGATGATTTGTAAGTTACACATACGTTTCCTTATGTTAACACGTGTGTGATAACACGTGACACCGCATACGGTTGTGAGCTGAGAATTGTGTGCACCAGTTAGTCTTCCCGCGCAAGCGCCAGCCACACGGGTAAATTGTAAATCCCCAATCCCCTAGCCAGCTGCTAGCTATAAATAACCACAACAATGGCCGGCGGCGGCGACTAACTACTGATCCCCTTACTAGCTAGTTACCCACACATACCAGCATACCCTGCCCCAACGGCCAACGGCAGGATAGGGTTGGGCGACACCGGAATCGAGGCTGCTGGCGAGATGGTCGGGTTTGCGGTCGACGGCCATGCTGCCACCTCTCCCGACGACAGCCACAGAAGGCAGGAAACGCGGTACGAGTAAGCCACCAGTTTAGCCAGGGTCGTCCTGAAAGCGGCTAGGGATCGCCAGCGGGCGATACTACGGTCTCGGCGCAGAGTGCGGCGGATGGTGTGGGCGGCGGAGCAGGAACCGCGATGATGCAAGGACAACTTCGGCAGTGGCGGCCGCCGCACGAGGCACGGGCTTATGTCCCAGATGGAGGAGGGCACAGCGCCGGGCATCGCCGGGGCAGGCCTGGGGGCACTGACGGCAGCCCTGACGAGAGCCAACATCTCGTCGGCCACCGGAACGATGTATGCAGAGCCACCGGTCACGGTAGCCCTGGTGAGAGCTCCGCCCGAGGCAGTACCAGCGATCACCGATGTCGAGGCTGCACCCAGCCTCGATCGATCAAGGTTTAGGTCATCGACTTGGCGACCTTCTCTCCTCCTGAGCCCAGCAGGATCGACACGATAATGGATGATGGCAACTGTGCATGCTGGGTCCGCTCCAGGGGAAGTAGCTCTTTTTGTGCGCGCGTGGTTCGTTATATTGATGTAAATTAGGGCGCTATTAACGGTCTGTAAATTACTCCTCGAACTAGGCACTGGACCAATTTGAGTAACATATAGTGGTTTTCTCTTTTCGAGATTTTATGCCCAAGAACTATACCTCCATTCACCATAAAGTGGCACTTCTCCCAATTCAAGACGAGATTAGTTTCTTTACATCTCTAGAAAACTCGGTCAAGGTTGCTTAAGCAATCATCAAAAGAGGTTCCGTAAATGGAGAAACCATCGATGAATACCTCAACATTCTTTTCACAAAAATCAGAGAATATAGCAGTCATACATCTTTGAAAGGTACCAGGTGCATTACATAAACCAAAAGGCATATGTTTGTAAGCATAAGTTCCAAAAGTACAAGTAAAAGTGGTTTTCGCTTGATCTTCTTTTGACACAAGTATTTGAGAAAAACCAGAATATCCATCAAAGAAGCAAAAGTGTGTGGGCTTAGATAACCTTTCTAACATTTGATCAATAAAAGGCAAGGGGTAATGATCTTTGCTAGTAGCTTTATTTAATTTTCTAAAATTAATTACCATCCTATAACCAGTTGCGATTCTTTGTGGGATAAGTTCATTTTTATCATTAGGAACAATAGTAATTCCTCTTTTCTTAGGAACACAATGAACAGGACTTACCCATCTACTATCAGCTACAGGATAAATTATACCTGCCTAGAGAAGTTTTAATATTTCAGTTCTTACCACATCCTTCATCTTAGGATTCAGAAGACGTTGATGATCAACAACTGGTTTAGCATCAGGCTCCACATTGAATTTGAGCTGGCATAAAGTAGGACTAATAGCAGCACGGTGCTTCCTCAGAGTTTTAATTAATCTCTTTTCTTCATGCTCTAAAAGGTTAGCATTGATAATAATAGGATATATCTTCTTTTCATCACGATAAGCATATTTCAATGTATCAGGCAGTTTCTTTAATTCAAACACAGGGTCACTCTTAGATGGGAGAGGATCTCCCAAAGTTTCAACAGGCAAATTATGTTTAAGGATATGTGCTTGTCTAAAGAATATTTCATATATTTCATTTTTTTCATTCATATGCATATCATTTTCATGGTCTAGCAGATATTGTTCTAAAGGATCGGTAGGAGGTACAGCAATAGAAGCAAGACCAATAATTTCATCTTTATTATGAAATTCTTTATCATGAGGTTGTCTGAGAAACATAGAGAAATTAAATTCCTGTGATACATCACCAAAATTAACACTTACCATTTCCCTAGTACAATCAATCTTAGCATTAACTGTATTCAAAAAGGGTCTACCAAATATAATGGGACAAAAATCATCTTGTCGTGATCCAAGAACTGGAAAATCAGTAGGATATTTGATCTTACCACACAAGACTTCAACATCTCTAACAATCCCAAGTGGTGAAATAGTGTGTCTGTTTGCAAGCTTAATAGTAACATCAACATCTTCTATCTCCACAGGTGCAATATCATTCATGACTTCTTGGTAAAGAGAAAATGGAATAGCACTTACACTAGCACCCATATCACATAAACCATGATAACAATGATCTCCAATTTTAACAGAAACAACAGGCATGCCAACAATAGATTTGTTTTTATCTGATGTCTGTTGTTTAACTATCCTAGTTGCTTCCTCACAGAAGTATATGACATGTCCATCAACAATATCAACCAAAAGATCTTCGATCATTGCAATATTAGGTTCCACTCTAATTTGTTCAAAAGGTTTAAGTGATTTATCATTACTCTTATTCACCACAATTGTAGCCTTAGCATGTTCCTTAATTCTAATAGGGAAAGGGGGTTTCTCAATATAAGCAGTAGGCACAACTGGATCAATGTTATAAATAATTGTTTCATCTTTAACTATAAGTTCCTCAAAATTTTCTTCAATAGGTGGATGAAATTTAAACTACTTCTCCTTAGGGAGATCAACATGAGCAACAAATGATTCAAAAAAGGTAGCTACTATCTCAGTGTCAAGTCCATATTTAGTACTAAACTTATGAAAAGCATCGGTTTCCATAAAAGATTTAACACAATAAAACTCAAGATTTATACCTGACTCTTTACCTTTGTCGACTTCCCAATCATCAGAGTTGCGTTTAATTCTTTCCAGAAGATCCCATTTGAATTCAATAGTTTTCTTCATAAAGGAACCAGTAGAAGAAGTATCGAGCATGGATTGATCATTATGAGAAAGCCGAGCATAATTATTTTGTATAATTATTTCTCTTGAGAGCTCATTATTGGGGCATGTGTGCATCATATATTTAAGCCTCCCCCAAGCTTGAGCGATACTTTCTCCTTCATGAGGCCAAAAATTATATATATATTTTCGATCACAATGAACCAAATGCATAGGATAAAACTTCTAGTAAAATTCCAGTTTTAACCGGTTTCAGTCCCATGTTCCAGTATCATCCAATAGCCTATACCATGTGCCAATGCCTTCCGCCCCAAAGATAAAGGGAATACTTTCTTCTTCACTCCATGCCTGGATAAACCTGCAAGCTTAAACAATCCACAAATTTTATCTACATAGATCAGGTGCATATCAGGATGTATTGTTTCATCTCCTACATAAGGATTAGCTAGCAATTTCTCTAACATACCCAAAGGAATATCTTAATAAATATTTTTGGTAGGTTCAGTAGGTTGAGGAGCAACTCTTACTGCTTCCGGTAGAGGTGAAGATACCCCGAACAAGCCCCTCAAAGGATTATTTTCCATAGTAACAAGTGACAGTAAATTTCATCACGTAATAAAAATGTTTCCTTACCAAATTTCACTTATCAAAGGTGCTTCACTCCCCAGCAATGGTGCCAGAAAAGAGTCTTGATGACCCACAAGTATAGGGGATCAATCATAGTCCTTTCGATAAGTAAGAGTGTCAAACCCAACGAGGAGCAGAAGGAAATGATAAGCGGTTTTCAGCAAGGTATTCTCTGCAGGCACTGAAAGTAGCGGTAACAGATAGTTCTCTAATAATGTAATTCGTATCAAGTAGCAAGTAGCAATAGTAACAAAGGTGCAACAAGGTGGCCCAATCCTTTTTATAGCAAAGGACAAGGCAGAACGTTCTCTTATAATAAGCAAAGCGTTCTTGAGGACACATGGGAATTGTCATCTAGTCAAGTTCATCATGTTTAGTTGATTCGCGTTCATTACTTTGATAATTTGATATGTGGGTGGACTGGTGCTAGGGTGCTGTTCTTACTTGAACAAGCAATCCTCTTATGATTACCCATCTCGCAAGCATCGGCAACTATGAAAGAAGAATTAAGATAAATCTAACCATAGCATGAAACATATGGATCCAAATCAGCCGCTTACGGAATAACGCATAAACTAGGGTTTTAGCTCCTGTCACTCTCGAAACCCATCATCTACTTATTACTCCACAATGCCATCCCTTAGGCCCAAGTATGGTGAAGTGTCATGTAGTCGACGTTCACATGACACCACTAAAGGAAGCAACAACATACATATCATCAAAATATCGAACGAATACCAACTTCACATGATTACTTATAACAAGACTTCTCCCATGTCCTGAAGAACAAAAGTAACTACTCACAAATCATATTCATGTTCAATATCAGAGGTCTATTGAATATGCTTGAGGATCTGAACATATAATCTTCCACCAAATAAACCAACTAGCATCAACTACGAGATGTAATCAACACTAATAGCAACCCACAGGTACCAATCTGAGGTTTTGGGACAAATATTGAATACAAGAGATGAACTAGGGTTTGAGATGAGATGGTGCTGGTGAACATGTTGATGAAGATTTGTATTCCCACGATGAGAGGATCAGTGGTGATGTCGATGGCTTCGATTTCCCCCTCCCGGAGGGAAGTTTCACCGGCAGAATCGGTCTGCCGGAGAGCAAAAGTGCTCCTGCATAGGTTTTGCCTCGAGACAGCGGCGCTTCGTCCCGAAAGCCTTCTTCTGATTTTTTTAGGGCAAATAGCATCATATAGGAGAAGATGGGCACCGGAGGCCTGCTGGAGGGCCCAGGAGCTCATAGGGCGCGCCCTAGGGGGGCGCCCCCTGAGCTCGTCGCTCTCTGGTGGCCCACCTCCGGATAATTCTTCCGCCGGTATTTTTTATATATTCCAAAACAATTCTCCGTAAATTTTCAGGTCATTTGGAGCTGCGAATAATATCCAACTCTATTGTTTCCTTTTCAGGTCCAGAATTCACCGGCAATCTCCCTCTTCATGTGAAACTTGCAAAATAAGAGAGAAAAAGGCGTTAGAATAACATCATAAAGTGAAATAATGACCTAAAACATAATAAATAACCATAGGAAAACATGATGCAAAATCAGCGTATCATCACCCAGCATGTAAGGAAATTCCAGTAGTGGTGTTTGGTTGCACACTTTCGGGTCGTTTTTGTTACCTTGCATCTACTTATCGTGAGCTTACCAGCCCAATATTTTTGACATACGATCATACAGACTTAGATGGACAGCAAATACACAATGACGACAAACTAGACAAGTATTATGAAGTCTTTGAGGCGGCCAGACCCTGCACCTTTGCCCACACCATTTCTACTTACAACGCCTTTGCCTCCTCCATTAGTGTTGCTCTCATACAGAAGAGGGTGCTCTTCTAGCAGGAACATCAAGTAAGCTTACTCTGCCTCCTCTAGAGTCTCAAATCGTTTGCAGCAATTGTTGGGGAAATTCTCCACTTGAGCAGAGCAAGAACTCCATGAAGCATAGATTCCTGGAACTCTCCCTGTGAACACCACATACCACTACAACACAAAAGATCAAGATTACAACATGCAAAACAAGCAACATAGGATCACAAGAGAGAAATGCAACATAAGCAAAGCATTCATTGACCATATACCAAAAGCAGCACAAGGTTTTGCCGCCTTGTATGGTGTCAACCTACCACCACATCAAAAGAGGGCCACCGCAAGTTCAGCTTGTGCGGGGTTAGCATATTTACCACCTCAAGTACCCAAAATATATAGGCCATATCAAGTTTTGTTGTCCTGGCTACCCAAAATATGCATCATATCATCATCATCATCATCATCATCATAAAGTATGCTTGGACCCCCCTCCCCCAGCAGATCTAGCACTGCATGCAGTAGTGCTTGGTCAGGAAGGTCATGAGCCAGAGCTTCTGGTGGTTCGCGTATCATAACGAAGCCTAAACCTTGTGACTTATTGTCCAGGAGGTGGCTGAGAGCTACCATTTTGTACTCGGCACTAAACTCAGGTGTCTCCATGATAGCGTTGTAGAGGCCAGGGTGCATGTCCACAGGCATGTTCTCTCTGATGGCGGATGCCACCTCCTTGACGGCCCCGGTCATGCTAGTGGAGACAAGGACCTCCTCATCCACCAAGGCACCCATCTTCCACTTCCTCTCCCCCCTCTGAACTGGGTTCGGTGCATTCTGATCAACCTTCTCACCATTCTTCTCATCGACATCGATGTGGATAGTGTCCGACTCCTGGGTACCGCTGTCAGGATAATCATGGGAGGGCGCACCAAGAGGCTCACTAGATCCTATGGCATCATTTCTAGTTGCCAGACCGAAGGA
Organism: Thinopyrum elongatum; assembly: GCA_011799875.1. Classification (NCBI taxonomy): domain Eukaryota; kingdom Viridiplantae; phylum Streptophyta; class Magnoliopsida; order Poales; family Poaceae; genus Thinopyrum; species Thinopyrum elongatum. Next base: position 603,092,337 of record CM022300.1, on the reverse strand, counting down.
GAAGATGGTCTACAGCTGGTAGTAGTTTTGGATGGGCTTGTTGAGGAACTTGACGTCTTTGTGGTGATCCTAGGGACACAAAACATAATTAGACAGTGAGGCTTGACTGGCTAGGTGGATGTGCACAAAGTTAGAGAGTTAGGCTAACCAGAATGTGGCCTCTTAAGTTCTCGTTCTCCAAGATAATGCTCTGAGTCTCCTCATTACACCGTGCACCACTAAGGTCTTTAAGCTTTGAACCTTTATACACCTTACTCTCCACTTCCCGAGGTGGTTGTACACCTGAGTCGAGATGACCTCTTTGCCAGAGAACTCAAACACCAGCTTGGCAACTGTGTTGAGGTGCACCTCCTTAAACTGTTTGGCAGCCCTCACCCCGGAGGCGATGATATCACACATCTTGTTCAGCATAAAGGTGGACAAGAATGGAGGCCACTTCATGGTTGTCCCCATCATGCTCTTCTTGTCTTTGGAAGCCTTGAGAGCCTAACTTTTAACTTTCTCCGTTGCACGATCAGGCATCTTGACCAGAGATGTGAATTCATCCTAGGCACCTCGTACAACTCTACATCTTGGGTAACCGGCACCTCGAACACCTGAGAGTACGAGACAAAGGAAAGGTCGAGCTGCCTATTTGACTCCACTATGGTCTGGCTAAATTCATCGGTGGTCATCTCTTACAATGGTTAGGACCAAGACAATTACATCACTCCAATGGTTACACTAATAGATCTATTGCACAACAGTGAATAAATCTTTATAGCACATTATCACAACATCATGAAAAACATCACTTCCTTTATCTACCCGATCATTATGTACCACACCATTATCTACCACGTCATGATCTAGCAGAGCACATTATCTATCACATACTCACAACACTATCTACCTTAACATTTAGATCTACCACAACATCATCAAAAGCATCACTGTGAACATGCTGAAACTACCAAATCGCAACAGAACTTCGTTATATACGTCATGCTGAGAGTAAATCATGAAGCAAAACTTGCTCAAACTACATCATGACCTAAGGATCTACTCAATACTAACAAATCCAATCTAGAAGACCAAGGGTTTGAATGTACTTATAGGCATCGGAGGAGCAAACGATGCCGCTCTCAGCTCGGAGAAAAAGAGAAAGTGGTTTACCCCGTCCGCCGTCCACCACCGCAGACCAGATTAGAAGATGCTGCCGCTTACCTGCACGTCATTGAAGATGCTTCGCTGCCGGGCGGAGAGCTCGTAGGGGGGGATGGGGACGGGAGTTTCAGCGGTGAGCCGAAAGGGGTGAAATAGGGGCGCAAAAATGGTGGGCGGTGAGCAAAATTTCTCGTATTTTCGCATGCACGCCAGAGCTCGCGCCATCTCCATGGTCTCATGAGCTTGAACGAGCTCGGCTACGAGATTCCCCTTTTTGCCCGTAGGGAGGGTCGCTCTGATCTAAATGGCAGAGAAGTTTCAATATTTCTACCTTTTCTTGTTGGAGGGGCAACCATCCGTTGAACTACCAAAAAAGGGGAAACGACCGATTAGGGCGTTCCTCCAGCGCCTGGCTGAGGTGTGCTTTAAAGTTCGTGCGGGCCAGAAACGTGATGCGGCCCATACAACCAAACGGGCCATTTTTGCATCCCCACATCCTGCATGGAAGCAATGTGGGCAACCAAACATGCCCCATTTTTCTGTGTTGTGGTGATACGAGTGTGGAGTCTTCTGATGGGAAGAGTGTAGAGAATGACATGTACTTAGGAGAGAAAAGGACTCAAAGGAGAGAGAAAAGGCAGAAGAACAACATAACTGTTTGGCACGAAACGGTCACAATGTACGTATTGGTATGAGTATAACCTCAAAGAAAAACCACCACATATTGGTGGCATCTGATAATGACATGTGACTAAGATGGTCGTTTCTCGTATCCATGTGGACATAATGACAATATGTATTTAGTCGCAATGTACGGGCAGATGGTTGGTTACCAAATAGTTATATTCAGTAAAAAGCTGGCCGCAGCAATTCAGGGGCATTATCTAGACAAAAAATAAAAATTCTGTTTTCGCTCGCAATTGGAGTGTGGCGGGGGGCTGCCTTCGTGTTTTTCTGCACGATTTGTACTCTGAACCATGGGTCCCACACTTTGGAAACTCACAAGTCCCAAGTCAGCGCAACTCCACATTGACACGTAAACCCACTAACAAGTGGATCCAGGGTACCACATGTAAGAGTCGCGATGAAAACTATCTCCATCCTAAAATAGGACTATGCTAGTAGGACCCACATGCAAAAATTGGGGAGTTGTAGAACCAAACCGATCGCTCCTGGCCCCCGCGTCGCTCCCAGGCGGGGCGACTCGGGCAGAACCCTAGCGCAGCCGCCACCCCTTCCCCCTCCGATCCTGCTTCCCCCGCCACCACCGAAGGACGCCTCCGGTCAAAGGCCGAGAGGCTGACGGCAGTGACGGGTCCTCATCCTTCTCGCGCGACTGATGGCGGCGGGGGCCACATCCTTTCTCGCGTAGTGGGATCTCCAGCTAGAGATTCATGGCGGCCCTGGACGGCGTGGTTCGTCCGGCGGAGATGGGCGCCGGGGCGGCCGCCCCGGATTTCTTCGGCGACCTCGACTGTCGTTCTGGCCGCGAGGGCGGAACGGTGACAGGTTCGGGGGGCTCTGTGCGCTCAGCTATTTATCTCTGCGTGGTGCGGGTGGCGGCGGCGGTGCCCGCTGAGATCTCCGGCATGCTATTGGGAACTGGGGGGTGGCGTAGTCCTTGGATTCTTTTGCTCTAAGATGGTGTTCTGCCGGTTGCCCGCCCTCATGGATCTGGCCATTGACGAGTTCCAGAATGTTCCACCGGAGATCTTCATTGGGTGCTTGACGCGTGTAGATTGCTGGATCGGATGGGATTCGGTCGTGTGCGCCCCTATTTCAGCCCGAGTGGCTTCAGGAGGGCGTGACGCGAAGCTTCGGTGCCAGTTGACATTATGGGACATTTGTGTATTTCGATTTCCATGGTGAAGATAGCGGTGGAGAACGTCATGGTGGCTGAGGTCCGAGGCCTTGTAATGGCGGATCGAGTCTTCATATCGATGAGGACTTTGCTTGGTGATTCGTGACCCGTAGCAGTAGCACCGGCAAGTGCCTGGCAGTGACCTTGTTGAATGCATTGTTTTGAGAGCGCGGATCTTCTCCAGGGTGAAAACCAAAGATCTATGATCAGGTGATGACGGTGCTTGTGCACTGTTTGCTTCTTGGAGCCATCGCTTTTGGACAATTTGGACCTCGGGTGTTGTCTAGGTGGTGGTTCATGCTGTAGCTAGAAGAATTGATCACTGTAGCGGGATCTTGTCTTTTGGCTGTGTGCATCTGTAATGTCTTTACGATATTGCGTTGTTGCATAGGCTTGGGTGTAATTGGTATCTCCGCGATATTATTATATTCCCTTTATCGAAAAAATGGCCATGTAGGCAAAATCGCTTAGGTGTCTATCCAGTTACCATCATGAACCAGAAACTATGGTGGCACATGTGTTGTAAGGATCTAAATTGTGCATAAGACTAAAAATAAGGTCGCTAACCGTGCTGCCCATTTTACGACAATTTCATGCTATGAAATCATGACCTTTCTTGAAAAAATAGTTGTAAAGTTTTAGGGTTTTAACTCTCCCAAATGCTTTATGACCATTTGGTGAGAAATCCTCATAGATTTATGCTCATTTCACCTACGGCCACTAAGAAAAGGTCAGAATCAACATATATTTCTTGTAGTGACAACAGAACTACGCCTCACTCAAACAATCCCATAAGAATACATGAGAAAGATTAGAAACTAAAAATGAATAAATTGTAGTTTATAAAAATCAATGCCAACACACTTGAGAAAATTACCAAACTTCTCTAAGAAGATGCAACAATAAGTCAGAGGGCATCTTCGTTTCACCGTCCAGAAAACGTGCCTATTTCTGTCAGCGGCCCACCAATATGACCAGACTGGAAGGAGCTCTCGTCGTTGCTGACACCAGATATCATCATCTCAAGCTGCTTTGGAGTTTCAGTATCCATGGATTTCTTAAATCGAGGAGTCCCAGAAATAGACTGCTTTTCGCTTGAAACCGCTGGCAGCCACACTTTGAGCCTTGAAACAACCTCGGTCATGGTCGGCCGGTCGATGGAAGCGTTTTCGACGCAGTTCAAGGCAATGTCTACAGCACTCTCCACTGAACTGACATCGTACTGATCCAACAGCCTCTTGTCTACAACATCGTGAATGCTTCCCTTAGCTATCTTTTGGCGCACCCAATTCGGTAGATGGATGGTTTGAGGTTCCATCAATACCGGGGGTTGGCCAGTGATGACCTCCAAGAGGACGATGCCAAAGCTGTAAACATCTGTCTTGACAGTGAGTTGGAAAGTTGCATGGTACTCAGGGTCGAGATAGCCAAGAGTGCCAGCAGCAACAGTAGATATGTGTGTGTGAGCATCGTTAAAAGCCCGTGAAAGCCCAAAATCCGATATTATTCCCACCAGGTTCTTGTCGAGAAGAATATTGGCGGTCTTCACATCTCTGTGCACTATTGACGGGGTGCATAACTCATGTAGATACTCTAATCCTGTAGATTATTAAAACTTGTAGTTTGTCAATAGGCACATACATACATGACCTAAAGGAAAATACACAACTGAAATGCGGACCTTGTGCAGCATCAAGTGCAATATGAAGTCGTTGTTCCCAATTCAAACTATATATCTCTCCTGCATTAATTGATACCAAATTAATGCATGTGCCATTTGATAAATGCTAGGTATTTTAAAATTTTCGCATATTTAAACTAACAAATTGTGGTTACAAACACAATGATTAACCATAGTAACAATTGGTATACTAATATCTAAGACATGCATAAACATGCACTTTGACCTTCAAGATATCACTAATTTTCCTCTTCTTCATAGAGCATTTTTATATACAAATCCAATTAACAATCGAACGAAGCTACTGAAGTATTATTTGAATACATACCTCTCTACTTGCTTTGTTTCGTACTACCTTTGAAAGATATATATGTTTATAAGTTGCGATTATCTTTCTAGGGTTATGAATGTATGAATCTAAGACTGTAACTGTGGTAGCCTCACTTTGTTAGAAAAATATTTATGACCATGTGATGGTGATGACATTAAAAGCATATCTGAAATCAAGTCTAGCAACTCAACTATATAGACTAAGAGCCATAATTGTTTTGGAAATCAACTAAACCTTTAACATAGAAAATTTATTGAACACATAAATCCCGATTCCACTACAATATCAAAGCTAGAGTAGTTTGATTTTAGAATTTTATTTTATAGTGAACACACATGTCAAATTTTATGTTATGCTATGGAACACAATATATTGATAAAATTTAAAAAGTAAGTGATTCCCAGTGCTTAGTGAAAACTATTTGCATCTCGGTTGTTGTGTAGTTTTTGGTTTTGTAGGAAGTAGAACCATGAAATGGTCAATTAGTTTTTAATATTGAACATATTTTGGGTTTAATTCAATCATTTGATTTAATTGAGTTAAGGTTCATTTGATCTTTGTAGCATCTAAATATAAGTTACCAGAATAACTAACTGCAGCTGCAAGTTGGGTTTGTTGTACCTAAGTCAGCTATGCTTGACAAGAACATTAATAAAAGTTAAGACAGAAACCTGCTCTTAGAAGTTGTTGAAGATTTCCACTAGGCATGAAGTCATAAACGAGTGCTAGGCACTTCTTGTTTTGGCAATATCCTTTTAAAGTCACGAGATTCTTATGATGAACTTTGGACAAGGTTTGCACCTGCGATAGTAGATATAGTTACCAACGATTCAAGAGTTGAAGACACATGCTTCATTTGGTGAACTAACATCGTGGCAGTTGCAAATGCACTACGAGGGTATCATCTTTGTATTGTGTTGAATATGTTAAAAAATCAATAAGGGTTTTGTAGACATTCATATAATACGAAAGAATAAAATTCAATCATGTATATAACAAGCGCAATCATCATGTTAACATTCATGGTTATTGCATTTATGTATCTCTAGCCTTTAAACTCTACTTTTTATATCTTGGTTTTTTTGTATATAATAAATGTAGACTATGGAAATGGTTTTATATAACTTGCATACTTTAACTTTGTCTTTGACAAAATACTCATGTGGCCTAGTTGGCTCTGTATTGTACCTCAGGGAGGAAGTCTGTTGACTCTGCTATTGATGTCTCCATGAGCACTTTAACAGCTACCTCATCACCATTTTCCAGTATGCCATGATAAACAATACCAAAGCCTCCTTTTCCAACAATTGTTTGAAAGTTGTTTGTTATGAGCTTCAACTCTGCGTATGTGAACCGTCTGATGTCAATATGTAGGGGAGTTTCCTCTTCATACATAGCATAATCCTCATTGTATGTTGACTTCTCTGCAAGGTGAAGAGGGTTTGTTTTCATGCAAGCTTAGGTCTAGAATTGTGGTGAAATTTGCACCACCCTTGCATTGATGGAAGGAATTTTGAAGTGTATAGTTTTATTTTACCTTTCCAAAATAACTTCCAGAGTATGCACATTCCTACTAGAAGCGATATCAGTACCACGGGAACTATCACTGCAATCAGCAAGATAGGCGTGGTTTTCCTCTTCTTCGTCTTATCTAAGCAGTATGTATCTTTTTTGTTTGAGCATATAGGATTTCCTTCTAATCTAATGACACAATTAAACAACATACATACAAAATCAGCTCAAATATCTTAGCTGCTCTACAAAGTTAGGATTATAACATCACTCTATTTTCAAAGATGACTAATCTGCAAATAGTTCTTGTACAGAACTCAACCCTTCAAATGAACAAACTACATGATTTCTAAATCACGTGCAGTTACTATTAGGTCCGTAGCTTCCTCCCATTTTAAAAGACCTAGATGATAAGGCATGTATACTTATTGGATGCCAGTACACGTAATTAAGGGCATGTTTGGATCGATAAATGCACGGACACACTTTCAGTGCACCCAAATTGGCCACCACGACTTAGATTAACTAGATGATGCTCCGCGCATTGCTGCAGGAATCTTGGTAAAACAGATGCATATATAGATGTTAAAAGCCTAAAACTATTGCAAAAACAAATTTAAGAATGCTCTCAGTCAAACGGGGTGTTAAAAGACTAAAACAATTGAAAACAATAAAGTATATGAAGCATGTAACAAAATGTTATATAAAAAGGGAAATCTATTGGATTGAAGTCAAACAGGGTGCCATTTTTAACAAAAGTGTGCATGACCTACATATATTTGCTCCAAGCGTCTAACGTACAAACATATGTAGGTCATGTTACAAAACAACAAAAATGTGTAACATGACAGTCTATGTTGTGCACAAAAAGTAGTGAAACAAATCCATGCATGATTGCTGAGGTGGCATGGTTGCATGAATAGATTAGTGCACAAATTGTAACTTGTGACCACATGCATGACTTGATGATGTGGAATAGCTGCATGAAAAGGAAAAATAGATAGTGGGTTGTAACTATTTAACAATAAAGGATTTGCCAAGAGTTTATGGATACGACAAGTGGAGTTGTTGTCGCATGGTGCTAGAAAAGTGTGATACATGACAAGTATGGCACTAGCCAAACAGCGGGCAGAGAAAGGCAAACTCACTTATATTTTAACAAATGCACTTACAGTAATGTGCAAATTTTGTTGCTAAACCGAATTGTTTCTATGATAACCAAACTTAGGTTGAGCCTAATTCTTCTCAGGTGCAGTTGTTTAGTTCATTTGAGATAATCTAGTAACAAATTGTGCAACAAAGCATGCCAAACCTTAAGTCCAGCAGACCGGCCTGGACTCGCTGAAGAATAGAATGAGGGATTGGTCCATCTAGCTTGTTATTTGACAAGTTACTGAAAAATAATAGTTAGAACCATTCATCTAAAATTTATATCATCAGCCATAGATGTAATCAGAGACTTACAGAACTTTAAGTGACTTCAGTTGATAGTCTGGAATAGCTCCCGTCAGATTGTTGTGTGATAAATCCCTACATACATTTTGTTCATAGGATCACGAAAGACGACAACATATTCTTGCTAGCAGGGGAATATTATGTTGTGGGCACCACTTACAAGTTTTCTAATGATGTCATGTTCATGAATGGTATGGCAAGACCACCACCTATTCCACTGCTAGAAAGATTTCTGTAAAAAAAACCTAATGTTAATTCAAGATTATTATTATTTTGAAAAGGAGGATCACCCCCGGCCTCTGCATCAGAATGATGCATGCAGTCATGATGTTAATTCAAGTACCTTTAATTAAGTGACAGCATTGAGCTAACATGTATTTTCAAAGAATATGTAAATGTCTTTCTCTGGTTCAGTTTTATACTAGCTTCTTTCAATATTTCAACTGAATTACATGTATTTTCAAGATCTTAGGACATGGGGTCGGATTTATCCATTGTGATATATGTATTAACAAAAAAAAGAACATATCTGGTGCAGCATGCCAATGAAAAGGTAACTTCCGTGGAGCGTTAAATTACTTAAGGTTGATGCAATGCAATGCACTTCAAAGCTTTAAAAGATTGAGTTGCAATGTTTAGATTCAGACACCCGGTGAAAAAAACTGTGGGCCTCCTCAGTCCGGCAGGCGTGAGCCTTAGGGTCGGGCGGTGGCGCGGCGGTAGCAACCGGCGGCGGAGACGCGGGTTGTGGCCGGCGGCGTGAAGGGGATGCAGCGGCGGTGGTGTGCGGCGGGCTCCGGTGGCTGCGAACGTCCAAATCTGCACCTAGGCGGCGAGGGCCGAGGGTGGCGCGAGCTGCGGGCGTGCACACCCATGCCGTGGCCCCTGCTGGTGGTGGTGGAGGCGCAGCGGCGATGGCAGGTGGGCGTGCTGGTCGGTCTCCAGGCGTTCCGCTGGCTAGACGACGGCGGCATTGCAGATGGGTTCCCCGATGAGTACCTTGGTGATTGGCGGCGGTCTTTGGGGGTCCTCCTTGCCAGTGGCCGGGTCTGCGTCGGTGGCTTTGCGCGGTTCTGCATCGGCCACTGAGGTGGGGCGGCACAGGGGTGTGTCTGGTGGGGCGGTTGGCTAGAGGGATGGGCGGCGCCGATGTGCTCGGGCCACCTGTCACTGGCACAGGGGTATGCCGGTCCGGTTGCGTCCGCTCCCCCACCTCCCCCTTTCGCCGGCCATGTGCGGGCCGTCGCAGCTCTGGCGATGTTCAAGGTGGGACGTATGCTACGGTTCGTCGGTCGGGGGTGTCCCTTTGGTACAAAGCAGATCTCTTTGGATGGTCTTGGGGGTGTTGGGATGATGGGCAGCGGCCCTGGCGGCGGGAGGCGTGGCATTCGGGGGCGGAACCTGTGTCTCAGGCGAGGGCGGGCAGCCATGGCTTCGCAGGGGGCTTGGCTGCGGGCGGTTGTGGAGCAGGGGTGTGCCGGAGGTGTGTGAGCATCGGGGTACATTACTTGCTCAGTTCTTGTACTGGCCGGCGGCGGCGGCGTCCGTGGATGTCGTATTCTTCATGAAGGCTCCGTCGTGGTGCTCCCACTCCTTGCATGTGGCTCCGAGTGAAAACTTAATCTGCGGATCGGATGGTGGCGGCTATCCGTGGTCGTACCCTTCTGGGAGGCACCGTCTTGGAGTCCTTGCTTCGTCATTGTTCGTCTCACCCCTCCTCGGTGGTGTGGAGGTCTCCGTCTTCTCCAAGTAGTTTGCTTGGTTGTCGTCTGAGTGCAGTGACGGTACCCGGCACCTTTGTATCTTGCTTTGGGTGTGTGGTGTTGTGTGCCGTGGTGGCGTGTGTTTGTATCGGTTCGCTCGGATGTCTGTGGTGATGGTTGCTTTATAATATAAAGCGGGGGAAACCCCTTTTCGGTAATGTTTAGATTCTGAATTTATATGATACAAGTCTTGGTTATGTACTTACACCGTTACAATCCTCGGAATCTGATTGCTCTTAGAGTAGTCACAAGTCAATCCTTTCCAGGAATACTCTATTGGAGAGCATGGATCTCCATTCCAGCTTGTCCGTGCCAAATTGTATTGTGCCTTGACGGCTTTCATGTACTTTACTACAACAGCGAAAGACAAGTGTAAATATATAGACGGCATAAAGTAGCTGTATTAGATTAGGTTAAGAAGCACATTATTTAAGCAATACTTCCTCCGTTTCTAAATATAAGCCTTTTAGGGATTCCAATACAGATTACATACGAAGCAAAATAAATGAATCTACACTCTAAAATGTCTTATATTTAGAGACGGAGGGAGTAGAACTGATTAAATTGAAGTAATTCATTTATCTACTAGGGTTTTCCAATGGCACATTAGCATTATTTGACCTTTAAAGGATGGTTTACTGTGGAATTGAGTGTGCAACTGGTAGATAAACTTGATCTTATTACTTAACTGAAGATCGTGACGATGTGGAATAGAGCCCAGAATTTTCAGGGGTCTAGACAGTGAGGTCATTAGCATTTGTCAATTACATGACGATCATGTGAATCTGCTGCTACATACTCCCCTCTTCCTGAATATAAGTCTTTTTAGAGATTCTAATATGGACTACATACGGAGCAAAATGAGTGAATCTACACTCTAAAATACGTATATATACATCCGTATGTTGTCCATATTGAAATCTCTAAAAAGACTATATTTACAAACGGAGTGAGGGAATACATGACAAATGTGTGATGCACGTGCAGTATATACATTAATCTTACCATCATCAGAGTCGGTGGTGAGATTCTTCATCAAAACAAGCGCGTACACCTCCAACGCGTTGATAAGTGGCGGAAGACTCGAGCCGGCCGTCTTGTTTAAGATGAAGTATGCGTCACCATTCTGCGCGAAAAGCCCGCTCTTGTACATGCTGTCCACCTTTAATCGTGACGGGGAAAAGCCTAAGAACATCCCTTCGCCGGCGCTGTAGATGTTGAACCTCCTATTCGGGTTGCTCTCGTTTAGCTCGGTGAAGTGAAAGACCGAGAGAAGCTGTAGGGTCTTAGCGTCTTTATTGCTCTCCGATGCCACGTTGATTTGTGTGCCGGAGTAGTTTGCGCCTAAGCTCGTGGCACTCTGCAAGATGGCGGACGGCACCTTGAAGTCGTTGTTGCCTGGGAGGTTCTCCAAGTTATTGCTGGTGTTCAGGCTGATAAGGGGGTAGTGGTAGCGGTCGCCGACGCTCGAAGAATAGCTATCCCAGAATCGGTCATAATTATCCGTTGGATATCTTCATCGCACACACAATGAAAAACAGATAAATAGCTAGGACAATATTCTAATCTTTTAGTATTTACTTAAAAGCTACTAATTGCTAGCAATCCCTAACTTCTTGTTGCTTTTGAGATTTACTTCTCCCTCCTTTCACTTTTGTAAGAGGTTTTAACCATTTAAGACAACATACAAAACAGTTCAATTTCAGCTGTCTAAAACGTCTTACAAAAGTGAACAGAGGGAGTATTACTTTCTGAGTACTTTCTGTTAGAAGCAATTGCGGATTCAGGAAACAAAGAAGTAGCAAACGCTCTTAAATGTGCCAACCTAGCAAAATGAATTTAAGACAACCATTGACAGGCATATTTCAGATGTATAATCCAAAACTTGTATTATGGATGGCAGACTTGTCTCACCTTGTGACATCGTCGGTGATGTTGCCAAATCTGTATCGAATAAAGTAGCTGACTGACACAGAAGTGTTGACAAAAGGGTACATCGTATCTAGTAGTGGCCTCATCTCCAAAGAAGATATGAAAGGAATCCCGGAACCGAAGTTTATCAGGCAAACGGACACGGAGCTGCCTGTAGCAACGGTGAGCACCTCCTTCCATACCGTTTTATCTGTACGCCAATTTGACAAGTCCACCGAATCCCAGAAATTGACGCCGACATGGAGCCCAAACCGAAACAGCGACCCGTCCTGAGTCTTGTTCAACCTATCATAGTTGCCGTAAGTAAACATGGCCCTCAACAGATACTTCTTACCGGGGGTGGATGGCAGTGTATAGCAATTCCTTGAACCGTCAGGGAAGCTCCTCAGGGTTTTTTGGTTATCAGCTATTGTGCCAGCCATGAACTCTGGTAAAATCTCGTGCTTCTGACCGCCCTCGACAAATTCATCATCAGAACTGTACCGCATTCTTAAGGTGGTGTCCTCGTAGGCACTGGAGATTTTCAATCCACAATCGATGTTTATGAACCCTGCACGAACGCAGAGTACGTACGTATCGTTATCATGTGTTCCAACTTAAAGATCTACAAAGCAATGATCACGGCATATATATGCGGCTACACATGCAGTAGCTAATAAAAATTTCTGATTTCCGAGATTTCAGCCATGTGAGAATTTTTTAAGTTGCACGCGGAAGAAAACTGAACTGTGCGTGCAGATAAGAAGGTGCAGGAATCAAGAAGGGAAAGCCAGGAGGACATGATTTGAAAATTACCGGGAGGAGGCTGGGCTCGGACTTGAATCGCCATGACCAGGATGAGAAGCAGCGCAAAGATCCATGTCAGCTTTCTACCGAAGCCGATCGCCATGTGGTGCTCTTTGGTTATCGGGATGTGTGAAGCAAGATATAAACGATGTGTGCAGTTATATACGTAGCAAAGAATGACAACTACCACGGTTTGGTAGCAAAGAATGACACCGGCCGGTTTGGTTGACCAGACTCGGCGCTGGATGAACAATGCAGAGGAGGCAAAAACCGGTTTGCTCATCATTAGGCCGGTAACCTTCAGGTTTGCAGAGGAGGCAACTTGCAAATAAGCATGTGATGTTGCGCGACTTCTTGTGTGGCAACGATGACGGCTTCGGGCGGAGTTGGGCTGCTGCTGGGTTTTGGTAGTCGGTCTCATCCGGCGTGTTCGAGGGGTTGCCGTGCCTCACTTGTCTTCCTGAAGTCGGAGCTGCAGAAGAGGTGTCTCCGCGGCGACGATGACACGAGACGGGTGGTTGGTTCCGGTGCCGGCTCGGCGCAGGCCCAGCGCTTTTCCCCTACATTGCTCGTCGACAGAGTCGGCGCTGCCTGGTCGTCAGCGCGTGCGGTGGACTGTTTGGCATCGACCGGCGCAGGCCTCGGCGCCTCGGCGTGTGTGCGTTCTTGTGTGGGTTGCCAGGTTGCTATGTGTGCCTGTTTTTACGGGCATGTTGTGACGGTTTTCACCCGGTTTTCCGTTAATTAACTGGGCATCTCTCTTCGACTTTTTTTAATGAATCGGGCCCTAAGGGACCGCGTTTCAGAAAAAATAACGCATGTCTCTGACGTCAACAGGAAGTTTTTATTTCCACGCAATCTCATCATCGGCATGTATGTGGTCGCATGTCGTCGATGGCGCTCGGTCACATGTCCAATAGTCACAAACAGGATAATATATTTTTTCGATAAGCGGCGCTTTATTATTTAAAAGGTTTAATTATTACAGCTGCTCTCTGCATAATTAAGATGCACACAGCCAAACAAAGTCCATAGTCAGAAAGAAAAAAAGGCGAAATACAAGTAATCATAAGACTGTATGATGCCTAATCCGTGGGAGGGCCAATCCTAAGATCCTGTTGCCATCATTGTCGGCTAAAAATATCCCCCGCCCTGTTCTCTAAGCGTGTACACACCTTCGTAAAAAGGTCTCGATTCTCCATACGTTGTAAAGACGACCATAAACGGAGCACATAGATAACATCCATAAGAGAAGTGCTTTTATCATTAAAAATCTTGTCATTTCTACATAGCCACTGCGACCAAATAATGGCAAGTGCTCCCACCCTGAGGAGAATTCTAAACCTGTGATCAATCCGATGTAACCAGTTGCCAAATATATTAACAAACATTACGTGAAGGATACAAGACAGAAGCTATTTGGATTACTGACCATATAGAACGAGCTAATTTACATTGAAAAACAAGTTTTTTATTGTTTCGTCATGGTGCGAGCGGAGACTTCCTACTTACAAGCGTACCGCGTCAACAACCACGGCAGTGCGTGTGCAAACACGCCGTCCCAGCGTCGTCGAAAGCGAGCGAGCTGGAGACCCGCGTGCACGTTGAGCCTGTGACGGCTTCCTTGCTTCTTAGATGAAGAGGCACGAAGTGGCCAGCTTTAAATTAATAAAGCCCACAAGGTTCACATGTTACTGCTTAGGTTCCTGTGGATCCCAGGTTACAATAAGGTTCGCAAACGATCTGGAACGAGTTCAGCCCTTACACTAATTCAATAGGAATGCAAAACGAAAGCCTAAGTAGAGGAAATGGTCGAAACCGGCTCGCAGGTAACTTGTACACGTGACACAGCTCCGTGACCAGCATGTCGATGATGGCGCAGTCCTCGGTGAGAGGCCTTGTTGTTCGAGCTGTTCGAGCAAACCAATTTTGAAGAAGCAATCAGCAGGTTGCCGCGGAAAAATAGCATCGATGGCGAACTTGTTTCTAACGTTCCAAAGAGCCCAACAAACAACAGCAAAATGAAGCCACACAAAATTCCTACCTTTGCCAGAGAGGGCTAAGATGATTTCCCAGAATTGGTCAAAATTTTGCGGGTTACTTAGGAGCCATCTGAGGGGCCGTGTCGCAGCTCCAGCTGGTCTCCATAGGGGAGAAGACCCCTCATAAGTTGTGAGAGATTTTTTTTTTTAATTTTAAGAGGGGTTTTGGAAGACCAGAAAAACTTCAAAATAGGGTGCTCATAAACTTGAAGGTTCTTGCGAAGTTGCGATAAAGGGAGGCAACCGTGAATTTTCCCAAGGATTCCATGGCCCAAGAGACGGACTCTCGCTCCGACAAAGGGCCGATATCCTTGATTTCAAGGCAAAGATGTTCCCACTGGACCGGTTCATCCGGACCAAATGTGCGGCGAAAAAACAGACGCTAGCCATCACTCCCATGCACTTGCAAGACCAAAATAACAGGGTGGGAGGAAATCTCAAAGAGCCTTGGGTACCTAGCAGTGAGGGGGCTCGCCCCAGTCCACCAATCATGCTAGAAGAGCACCCATTCCATCACCCATCTGGAATTTGGCCCCAAGTTTGAGAAAAAAATATTTTGTTGATGCTATGCAAAAACTGGGAGCCCCTAGCCGCATTGGCAGTCTGGAACTTGGCGTGAAGGAGTTTATTCCTTGCTCACCTTGGAAAGTGGTGGCGCACTTACGTATGCGCGAGCCTGAAGATGCAACCTCGTCGGCAGAGCACTTGTTGTTTGCTAGGGCGCTCTCCAGTTCAATCCGAGTGTGTATGCAACTTGGCGGTGTGCGTGCGCTTCTTTTTCGATAGCGCACGCCAGCTCTATCCACTTCTCTAATCGGTTTTCATTGTAGTGTTCCTCGCGATGATATCTTCGAAACTAGATCCCACATGGACACGTCATGATTTAATCCATAAAAATAGTAGATAATTCATGACTGTAATTACGAGTATTGAACTAATCATGCGAACTCATAGGCATGGTGAAAATAACAGATCTAAAGCAAATGCATGAAACAGAAACTCTAGAAGAATCTCAAACAGGGAAGACAAAATCACATACGGTGCAACGGAAGTAGAACCGCTGGTGGTGTCAGCCATGTTGCCAAAGAGGTTGTTGATGTCAGGGAAGATATCATCGTTTGGGAAAGTAGTCGTTGTCAATAGTGACGCGAGTGCGCTCCCCGTAAAGCTAAACACCACTCTCCTGGAAAGGTTCACGAGAGGCGGGTTCCAGAGGCCTATTGTCTCTTTTCGCATTGCACCCCGAAAGATGGGATGGAGAAGACTTGGGTGGTGACGCAATGTTCTGAAACCACATGGAACCATACACTACCGGAATATCTGGATATCCCCGCGGCATTTACTATGCCGACGACGGGACATACTCCGACGGCCTAGAAAAAACCGTCGGCATAGAAAAGCTGTCGGCAAACCTCAATCTATGCTGACGGCAGCCGTCGGCATACATCAATCTATGCTGACGGTAGCCGTTGGCATATTCTTGGCCCTGGCGACCCGGGCTCTGACGGCCGGCTAACGCCGTCAGAACTATATCGACCGCCCTGATAGCGGCCGTCGGCATAGATTTTATCTGTATTTTTTTTATTTAAATCATTTTCTTTTTTAAAAGTTAAAATTTGATTAATTTAAATCCGACTTATCTAAACTTAAACATATACAATTATATATCTATTTAGGGTAGAATTTTTCATAGATTATGAATATCCAGTTTTTTTTTGTTTTTGAGTATGTTAAAAATGTGACCTCATGTACTTTTGCATATAGGTCCTTATACTTTGTTAAAATCACAAGTAATTGATACTTGCATTGGTTTTGACAAATTTTATATATTTCCTATCAGAATCTTAGGATTCTGTTGCTATACTATGTTTTCAAATTTCAACAAACTAAAATCATGTTTGCTTCATATTTATAGAAAACACCCTTTTGTTTTGAATTTTTGTATATTTTTAATTCCTTGGCCAAACGAGACAAATTTTATATCTACATCAATCATATTGCTTCTAGGATTGTGGTATGTGTAAACACCCACACGCAGCTCCGGAGTGTGACCTCCTTCACGGACAGCACCGCCGTCTGCACTTAGAGTGGGACTGCGATGGAGGGTCAACCCGGAGGGCATCTTGTGATAGGTTGGGCTCAAACTTTGTTATAAAATGTTCCTATGAGCTAACCTATCACAACCAGGTCGAAAAGTTCATTCGTCAAAGGCCGTCCGATGAAAGTCAAGGGCTAGATCTCCGGGTCAACAAGGCTAGGGTTAGGCCGCTTGGGAGCCTTCGGGGGTAGCAATGCCTCCAAAACACCGTGTTTGGTCCTCATGCATGTCTTAAAGTGTGGTGGGATGAATAAAGAGGCAATACGCAGCTTCGACGTGTGACCCCCTTCACGGACGATGATAACACCGAAGTAACGTTCGACAGGTTTGTTGTTGCATGAATATTCCTGAATAGTCAGAATGCAACAATTTCTTGAAATTTTGACATAGTACAAACACAGTAGCTATAGGCTATGCGGTAATTTTTCATATTTGTTAGAGATGCATAAGTATCTAAAAACTTCCTCTTTACAGATTGTTCTTTGCATGTCTACGAGTGTGGTGGGTGTCGGTGTCAAAACCGGCAGATCTCGGGTAGGGGGGCCCGAGCTGTGAGATGGGATCGATGGGTAACAGGAAGCGTAGGACACGATGATTTACCCAGGTTCGGGCCCTCTCTAAGAAGGTAAAACCCTACGTCCTGCTCTTGTTTATATTATGGGTGTATCAAAGTATAGAGTTGATCTACCTTGAGATCGTAAGTTGTGGACTAAACCCTAGGGGAAATGGTGATGATGATGAATGTCTCATAACGATCTATTGACTAGCCTGGCCTCGGTTTATATAATGTACCGGAGGTCTAGGATAACAAAAGTCCTAGTCAGATACGTCGGTGGAGAGGAGTCCTTGTCTTGATCACCAAGTCTTGTGGAATCCTCCTTGTATATGTCATGGGCTGCATGAAGTGGCCCATTAGTGAACCGCCATGGGGGTCCTCGGCCCGACCTACTTGTCAGGAGACAACGTGGTGAATACCCCCTAGTCCAGGACACCGTCAGTAGCCCCCTGAACCGGCCTTCAAGTTGGGGACGCTCCTCGGTTCTTCCAAGCTGTTCTTTGTCTTCGACCGTCGGTCTTGAAAGCTGGTTCAACAAATCTTCCCATCTCTGATCTTGAGGATCACTGAGGTGTATTCGAAGAGCTCACACGTCGGGCATCTGAGGAGCTCCTTTAAGTTCCTGGCTTTTTATCAATGCCTTGTTATTTTTATGTCGCACCTCGGGTTCGAAGCTTTTTCCCGTGCAGCAGTGTCCTTTTGCGTCCGAGCTCCATCGCCGGACTGCATTCGAGGTGTCTTTTTGCAGCCGAGCTCCAACACCGGTCTGCATCCGAGGTGTCATAGATCACCTTGGTTTAAAAAAGTTGAAGGAGTTCAGCCGAGTTTAATGCCGGAAATGCCCTCTATGGAGCCAGCCACTTGTATCTGAGCTTTATGCCCGACTTCTTCCGAGGTGGTGCACCACCTCGACCGTGAGCTGATTTTTTGCGTATTGGTGCAATTTATTCTCTACCGAGATGTATAACCAGTAGCCCTCAAGGTGTGTGCCGGCCAAAAATCCGAGATGCACCTGAAGGAAAACATAAAACCGTTGATCCCAGTAGCCCCAGAGACTCGGGTCGATTCACGAAATCGGCCTGAGGATCAAGTCCTTGCTCGGCAGCATACATCAGGAATAGAAACACGGTGTGCAGTAGCCCCCGAGACTCAGGTTGGGTGCGGCCGACCAACCTGAGGATCGTAATCTCCTCGGATACTATTTTGCACTTTTAAATTTCTGCATTGAATCGTCAATGCAGTAGCCCCCGAAACTTGGGTTGGGCAACATGGCCGACCCTAGGATCGTTTCTCCTCGGGAACAAGTCCAGATATCGTGTGTGCTTCGCCAATGCCGAGGTGCAGGTCGACAGAAAAGATGCCGAGCTGCGGGTCGGAAAAGATTTCCAGAGCGAGACTATTACACAGGACACCTCGGTCAAGAGGATGTCCCGCCTCCTGAAAGAAAAACATACAACTAGGTTAAAAATGTCATAAACTCGAAAAACCAAAAAACTTATGTAAAAACTTTACATCTAAATTAAATCAAGTTTTTTGGTGCCAATCCAAAAATTGGTCTTAAAATTAAATTATGCTTCTGTCATGCTTTAACATGATACGTCCGATCTCCAGACTTCAAGCGGGCCAGTCTTCGGCTTCAACCTCCTATCCCGAAGGCGGAGTGTTTCTCAGGACAGTTTAGCGAACTAAACTCGAGCGGCTTTAGAGAAAAACCAGGCGACCCGGCTATTGACCACACACTCACGTCGGAAAAAGGAGTAGTAGAAAAAGACTTTACAATGACTAAGAAGAAAACACTTGTTGTAAAACGACTCATATAAATTGAAGAGCCCCCAGTTAACTTGGGTAAGGAAGTTGTTTTCGACGAACATCGTTTTTAACAAACAACATTTTTAATAAACAACTTTTTTGTTTAACACAAATATAATGCTTGGTTGAACCGCACAGAAATTAAAAACTGAAAAAAGTTGAGTTTGAAAGCGACTTAGCTGGTTAATGTGCTTGGTGTTGATGACGTGGGCCTAGCTTGCGGCGGGACGAGGTCCCATCCCCCAAGCCGATCCTGAGGTGCCCGAACGAAGAGCTCAACATGATGAAGTGGTGACGCCGCACGGTCGATGTGGCGAGGCGAAGCCCATGGTCCAGCCGAGGTGATGAAGCTGGTCGGCTGGTGACGTCAAAGTCTTCAGAGTAGATTGATGAAGAGACGGCGAAGCCCCCGGTCCAGCCGAGGTGTCGGAGTCTCCATGTTAGCCAACATGTAGAAGTAGGTCGGCGTGTTAAACCTCGGCTTGAAGAAGAGGTGGCACGGCGATGCCGCCGCAGGTCAAAATTTGTGACGCGGTCGATGACAGCTTGACGAACTGACCGCGCGGCGATACTGGTATGCCAGCCCTGTGCAATCCGTGGGACGACGGTCTTGTCTTGATGATTATTTGTCCTTCACGATGCCGAACTCTTGGTTGGCTTGCCGAGGTGATGATCCGAGGTGGTTTCCGTTGGCTCGATGCAGGCGCAGGTCGGTAGCCGTGGAGCAACGTTGTCGGGCTGGTTTGACAACAATGCGACGGTGAAGATTACCTCCGAAAAGGCTTTAAAATTTGTAGGTACGTGCTTTGATAAGAAAACACAATACTCCAGAGAAAATTTCCTTCAAAAAGGACGTCTGATAACTCATTCATGAAAAAGATGAACTCGGGTCGGATTCATTTTCATGCAGAAAATAGATCCGAAAATTGATGCACTCATCGGACGTTTCCCGGAGTTTGAACGGTCGGATCGAGTTGAAATTTTGAGGGGTGATTGATATAGCAATTCCGCAGCCGATGAACGGTTGAATTTTGCAAAGGATGTCCGACCTGGCCACTGGACCCCTCGCCCCAAACTCGCCCAGATTCCCGTCCAGATTCGACAGGGCCCCGGTATATCGGAGATCGCCGGAGATTTCTTCATCTGAACGCGACAAAATTTTACAGGGTAGTTATAGACTCAATTTCACTCAATTCCACCGAAGCAATTGTCAAAGTGACGCTCGAGAAGACGGGGTCGGCGAACTCGAATCCGCTGTCCAGAAAAAACTGTTGTCAATCTGCAGATAGCCATCGATCCTTTGCGATCACACAGCGGGCTCTCAATGAAAGCACCAATGTCGGTGTCAAAACCGGCAGATCTCGGGTAGGGGGCCCCGAGCTGTTAGATCGGATCGATAGGTAACAGGGAGCGTAGGACACGATGATTTACCCAGGTTCGGGCCCTCTCTAAGGAGGTAAAACCCTAAATCCTGCTCTTGTTTATATTATGAGTGTATCAAAGTACAGAGTTGATCTACCTCGAGATCATAAGTTGTGAACTAAATCCTAGGGGTAATGGTGATGATGATGAATGTCTCATGACGATCTATTGACTAGTCTGGCCTCGGTTTATATAATGTACCGGAGGCCTAGGATAACAAGAGTCCTAGTCGGATACGTCGGTGGAGAGGAGTCCTTGTCTTGATCATCAAGTCTTGTGGAATCCTCCTTGTATATATCATGGGCTGCCTGGAGTGACCCATTAGTGAACCGTCATGGGGGTCCTCGGTCCGACCCACTGGTCAGGAGACGACGTGGTGAGTACCCTCTAGTACAGGACACCGTCAGTGGGGGTTCTTTAGGGGTTAGAAATCCCACCAAAACTTGCCTTGGGTTCTCACACATGTATGGAAGTGTGGTGGGATGTTTAAATAGGCAATATGCAGCTCCAGAGTGTGACCACCTACACAGACGGCATTGTCGTCTTCACTTAGAGTGGGAAACTGCGACGGATGGTCAAGCCGGAGGGCTTGTTGTGATAGGTTGGGCTCAAACCTTGTTTTAAAATGTTCCTGTGGGCTAACCTACCACAATAAGGTGGAAAATTCCATTGGTCAAAGGCCGTCCGACGAATGTCAAAGGGCTAGATCTCTGGGTCAACCAGGCTAGGGTTAGGCCGCTCGGGGGGTAGCAATGCCACCAAAACACCGCGTTGGGTCTGTAGGGGAACGCAGCAGAAAACAAAAATTTCCCGCCCTACGCACCAGCCCAGGACCACTATGGAGACTGCATACAAGGTTTGATCTATTTCGTTACCGACTCGTAGCGCAGCGGGAAGTAGAGTCGATGACGAACGGCGGTGCAGATCCCCGCAGCTAGGATTTACAACCTCCCAACCGCGAGGATGTACTCCCCCATCTGCTACCCGGACAGCCCTCCGGGAGGCGGTCGAACAGTCCCCCGGACGGTGTCATCTATCCGGCAGGGCTTCGCCGTCCAGAACTAGTTCCCACCGGAACCCAGACAGCCTTTCGGCTCTACGAAACTGTTTCACGGGGAGGGAGAGAGAAGCCAGATCATGCAATGGCAAGTGTATGTGAGAAGGAGTGAGGTTTGTGGGCAGCCCACTCTCCTCTATTTATAGGAAAACCAAGGGGTAGGGTGGTTTTACAAGAAAACCCAAAATGCACATGGATGAAGTCCTTCCACAAGGACCCAAGTGAGAAATCAAGGGACAAGTGGGGGCTCCAAGGAGGAGCCCCCATGTGGCCGGTCATCTCCTTGTAGGGGCCCCCCAAGGGGGCCTCATCCATCCATGTCACCCCTAAAAATATCTTGGGACAAAGCCCAAAATAATGGCTTTCCAAAAAGTAACCCAAAAAGCACTTTCACTATTCACGACGACATTTTTCAGCGTCCGTTCGAACTGAAAATATTTATGTGGGCTTAGAACATTTCCAGTACCCACTAAAATAATTTTTAACGCGTTCTGGAACAATTCCAGTTTAGTGATTTCATCTGCGAAAAGCATCTGAAGCGGTTCCGGCAGCTCCGGAACATTTCCGGTTTTTCTTCCAGAAAATTGCCAGAAGTTTCCAGAATGATTCTGGCACCCTCCAAGAATTATCAGGCATGTGCCGAAACCAATTTGACTTTATGGTATCCTCTGAAACAACTTTTCAGTTTCACCGGAACTCATCCGGTGACCTCTCTCTGCGGAACTTTTTCGCTGTCCGAAACTTTTTCGGTGTCCGAAACTTTTTCGGTGATTTACTCTCAGACTCCCTGTCTAGTATTCAGCAGATAGATGACTCTTAAGCGTGTGACCCTATAGGTTCGGTGAAGTATAGACATGACACGGAACCCCTTCCGATCAATGATCAACATCGGAGCCGTGGACACCCATATTGACCCCTATACCCACACGAATGAATATTCGAGTGAACCTCCAGTTGCCGTGTGCTATTCCTGTTGCTTCACGATATGTTACAAATACCCGAGGTGAGACATGTTGGCATTCCCGTGGATCAACAACTTGTCCACTATGCTAGTTACCTCGTTACCGGTATTGTTCTCTTTTCTCGTTACCGTGTTCCGGCATCCCCGTGATCAAATCACAAAGTGTCTGGCCAGACGATGATGGATACCGTAACACTGAGAGGGCCCAGAGATATCTCTCCATCATCGGAGGAGCAAATCCCAATCTCGAGCTATCAAGTTACTTGACATACTTTTCCATGAACCCGTAAGCCGCCATAATAGCCACCCATTTACGGATGACGTTTAACAAACCCCAAAGTTCATGAAGCAAGCATGAAGAAACTCGATACTCTCATGGTCTAAGGAATCATGCAAACGTTAACCATCTCTGTGTTATTTACCATTAACTTGTGACAAATGTAACTCATAGCATAACATCAATCGGGTCGATTCAACACAAGTGTTCTCCTAACACTGTGCCCTCAAAATTGCTGGCATAGACATGCCCATGATCAGGAAAACAGAACCATCATGCAATACTTGAGCTAGTCTTAGAGGCCAGACTAGGAATACATTTTACCGTTTATTATTCCACACGTGCATATGAGTCTTCCTCCGAGCCTCGTTTTATTTGCAGACTCGAGAACCATAGCAGTTATAGCATGGAACATAAACCTAATTATGAACAGGGAGATAATCAATAACATTTATTATTGCCTCTAGGGCATATCTCCTACAGACTCCCACTTGCACTAGAGTCAATAATCTAGTTAATGCTAATGCACTTTACACCTGTGGCACACCGGTGTAAATATGCTTCGCTTGTGGTATAGCCTGAATGTCCAACGGATCTGACGACTTCAGCTCCGTGTGTATCTTTCCATATCCCCGCGTTTTCACGCTTTCAGAAAATTCATATTTTGTGTGGACTTGGCTTGGTATGTATGCGAATCACAGGTCGAACCTGGATTCCTTAGACTGAGTTATGGAGCAACTACTTGCAGTAGTGTCCCATTGACAAAAGCCATCTTGGAATCATGCTAAGTTCATGAATGAACTATATGATTCAACATCTTCTTTGTCGCTTTTAAAAGCGGCAACATACTTTGCCTCTCTTATAGAATTCGCCACAGTAACTTGTTTGGAACAAATTCCAACGAACTGTGCCACCATATTGTGTGTTACACAAAACCCTCAATTTAAATCAAAAATCGCATGGAGAAATGATGAAGACTGTGTCGATGTAACCTTTTACAACGAACTCTTCATGATCTCTACTTGCGAGAAAACATGTCATCAGTGCTACTATAGTACTCAATGACCATTTTTCACTGTTGTCCCATGATCAGTACTTTTGATCACTTTGGTATCTATACTCGCAACAACTTTGGAGTATTGGACATATCTGGTTGTTTTACATACCATGGAATACATGATTAATCCAAACACAAGAGTGTCTGGAATCTCCATCATGTATTTTGCTCATCAGTGTTTTGGGACACCGAGTCTTGCAAAAACTCTTTCCATGTGACTTCGGCAAGAATCACTCCTTGACGTTTTTAATGCTAAAAGATTTAGCATTTTGTCAATATGTATCTTTGCTCAGCCCCATTAGGTAAATCTATCTCCATAGATCATCATGCCTAATATAAAGGCTATTTAGCCCAAGCACTTCATCGAAAAACTATTTTCAAATGAAGTCCTAATTTGTGTCAAGAAATTTATTTCTAATTAACAATGTGTCAAGCACACAAGGTTTTTAGAAATATTATTATGCTCCCACTTACTTTCTTGAATTACAAGCATCTTCGTTACCCATTGATGAAGTCAAAACTCTTTTGACCATTTCATCAAAACACGAAGATTCTAACTCCATTTTGCTCTCTTCTGTCCATCGCTAGAACTCTGAAGTTTGCATACTTGCTAGCATCCTTTGGACTGACAAAATACTTGGACTGTAACACATGCAAGTCCTTGGTTCTATTTCCATCAGATGGAAATCCTTTCGTCATCCTTGTTTCATATCTCATGATTGAAATATGTATTAATTGCTAGTTCAACCCGAACCGACTTTAAGCATCGCCCCGATGAAACAACCTCATCGTAGTCAACTCCTTGAACTTGTTATTTCAAAAAGTCGAGCTTTATGGATAAAACATTTTTATCCGTATCAGTTTTTAGTTCCATAAATATTCGTTAGACTCTAAGTCTTTCGAAAGGTGTATCAAGATTTTAATCTTGAATCACTTATATGGAAACTATCTCGGATTGTATTGGCATTTAGCCAATTCCGGAGTCAGGGCCCATCAACGCTTCCTTGTGTATCGTAGGTATATTGTTGTCTAACAACAATATCTCGTTTGCGCACCTGATAGGTTTGCACGAGCTTTGCCTACGTGGTTCAGCTGCAAGTTCGACCGAAGTCCATACAATTTATTGTAGAGACTTACGTATCAGTCATAGTAGAAAACTCTGGAATTTCTTCCAAGGTCTCTTTCCTTTGATCTGATGACGAAGATACTGTTTATCTCGTCGAGTTGCACTATTCTCCCACTCACCTTTCTGAAAGAACCATTTTCTTCAAAAAGCATACCGTCCTTTGTGGCAAACCTATTTGCCTCGGTATAGTGAGGGAGGAATACCCAACATTTTGGGATAACCTACAAAGTAGCACTTGTCTGATTTGGAATAGGTTTGTAACCTTTTACACAAGCCCCATATTCCAAATGTTAAGAAAAGATATAACATGGTTGGGCGTACCATACCATGGTGTCATTTCAACAGACCCGATGGAGCTCTTTTCAGTGTAAAAGCCACAGTCTCTAAAGCATCACTTTAAAAGGGATAATGGCATATTTATTTATGTCATCTTTTATCTTACCATGTCATAAATGGTTCGATTACATCTTCACGGACTTTCCACTTGCAGTGGTGTTCTGGGAGGTGCAAGTTATGAAACCCCTTTCACAACTCATCAGACATTCGCTAAACTTGTAACTCAAATATTCCTTTCTGCAATCGAATTGTAGAAACATAATTTTCTTGTTACAATAACTTCTACTTCATTTTTGAAAACCTTTCGAATGATTTCAAAAGATCTAGACTTACGTCTCATCAAGTAAATATCCATATATCTACTTGAGTCATTTCTGAAGATAGATAAATCCACTACTTGCAACAACATTTATTGAACTACATACATCTAAATGTATGATCACCAATAAGTTTGTTGCTCGTTCCTTATGGCCTGTGAACGGTATTTCAGTCATTTCACTTTTCGGAGGAACTTTGCAAGTGTCAGATGATTCAAAATCAAACGACTTCAAAATCCATCACAATGGAATTTTCCATGCGGGTTTCTCCAATGTGACCAAATGCAGTGCCACACTTGTGTGGCATTCTTTTAGTCTTGCGACATTTAGCGTCAGTGTTATGGATGTATTATATTACCATCAATATTCATAACATACGTCCAATCTCGGATGGAAGCATGGCCCTTTATGTTATTCATAATACTGAACAACAATTTTTCTTTTATAAACAACTCTTTTGCAACAAACATTGTGCAATGGGCTAGAGTGTGTAAAACCCTAAAATGAATTATGAAAGTAAATCCAGAGGTAATGAATTATTATCAATATTCATAACATACTGCTCATCTTATAATGAAAGTATGGCCCTTATGTTATTCATAACATCGAACATTAAAAGTTCTCTTATGAACAACCTTCTTACAAGATACCTTATGCAATGGGCTAGAGTTTGTGAAACTCTAAATGAATTATGAAAATAAATACAGACGGTAATACACCAATGGAAGGTATAGTAACATTTACTATGTTCCCTGTGTATACCTAAACCTCATTCCTGGCTAGTCTTTCAGGCCATAGTAGTTCTTACATCGAGTTGCAACAGAATGTAATCGAGCGGGTATCTTTGTGATTGTCTCACAATACCCAAGAATCAGTGATTAACAATTTAATCATAATTCCCAAGAACTATATCTTTGACCAGCCTTCTATACATCAAAAACTTGTATGACATTCATACATGAGCTGGATATTCCAGTCTTCTTTCTTTTTGCCTTTATACTTCTAACAGTTTAACTTTTAGTATTTCTCCTACTTCCAGAAGAAGCACCCAACTTAAGAGTGGCGTTAGCCCCGGACTTCCTAGGCGTGAAAGTTTCACTAACACCCTTCGGACACTTCCTTTCTCTTTAAGTTGTTGTTTTATTCACCTTTCATCATATGACAGGCGTTCTTCTGGATCCCTCTCTTATCAGTCTAATGCATAGTAAACTCCTTTACTAATAGTTTGCAAACAAACATTGCTTTGGATATCTCATATCTTTTAGCCTTTGTCTGTCTCTGAAAATGATTTTCAGATTCCATGAATATCACATAACTATCCAAACTTTCGAAGTTCGGGTCTCATGGAAGCAAATGTATTGCACTTGACTGAAACGGAATTCTAGCTTTTGGATCGAAGGACGAGAGTCACATGATCCATAGCATAAGTGAGAGCATACCGAAAGTATGCGATAGGACAAAATCCTTCTCGGCACTCTTGAGGACAATCCTCACATTACGTTACCAACCATAAAGTTTTAACCAGATATTTAACAGCTATTCAAAATTAACAGGGAAGGTGGAAACGCGAGCCATTATTCTACAACTATTATGCAAATCACACTTAGTGTTCAAAATTAATTGCACTAAGAATTAAACAAGTTAATTCAACAGTGCGCTCCCACTCAAATCAATATCTCTCATAATTGATTTTGAGTGATACAAGATCCAGACTTCAATTTATCGCCATGGAATCATCATCTCATGACGGGAATTTTAATCGGTAGGCCAACTTGCCGATCACATCTCTATGTGATTCTTGTTCATCTTTCGATGCGTGTGTTCCGAGCTCAGGACGATCCTGCCATGAACGTCAAGACAACCAAGTGATCTTGCTGCGAGGTCTGACCTCACCCGCCTCACACATCCCTAATCGTTCGTACCCATGCAACCATGGCGCACCCCGAAAAGTTAGGTGCCGTGACGGTGCTACACTTGGGAGAACACTAACTACTTGATATTTTTGTGAGAGATCACCCTAATAAAAAGCGACTACTGCGCAATCAAGAAGGGTGCAACATAAGGGATAAACATCTCAGGCAATTCGTAATTAGCATGATATGGTATAGCCCTTTCTGACGGAGAAGTCTTGTATTTCTTCGTCTTCGGCATTCGCGTCGGTGTTCACCTTCGCGAAGATTGCCACCACCTTGTCGATGCACCAGATAATATTGCTATCTCTATAGCTAATAAAATAATGCATTACACAAGGTCGACACGCAGGTCATTAAAAGTGCAATCATATGGCTCCAGCCATCATGCCAAATCATGACACACAGGTCATGTTAATCAATTTACATCATATAGACATCTCATACATAATCAAATTATTATGAGCACTGCTATACCACATCATATGCACATGCAAACCCTCCTGCAAAACCAAGTTAGACGCCTCTAATCGGTTCATGCAAAAACTTGTTTTACGTGGCTTCTAAGGTTTCGAAACAAACCGAAGCTACCAACGTCCATCATCAAGTATGA
The DNA here is from genome assembly GCA_011799875.1 of Thinopyrum elongatum. Classification (NCBI taxonomy): domain Eukaryota; kingdom Viridiplantae; phylum Streptophyta; class Magnoliopsida; order Poales; family Poaceae; genus Thinopyrum; species Thinopyrum elongatum. The sequence continues at coordinate 603,064,289 of CM022300.1, read as the reverse complement.
TAATCCAAGTCACTAGATTAACAACGCGGGGTGTACGAAACACGAGATAATAAAACTCGAGCCCCATACTGAACTTCGTCATACGCATGACCCCCGTGCAGATCATATCTGCATTGCCCTTTCGTCTGCGAAACATCCATCTTTCTTTAACTAAAGTGGAACCCAAAGAACTGTTAGCACTTCGTTGATCTGTCAATCAGCATACTCAGGAGCAGCATGAAAGGATCGCGGATTGCCAGAACTTTGTGAGATTCCACAATGCTGTCAAGATCAGGACTACGCAAATTCGAGGGAAGCAACAAGAACATCGGGTAACAGATTTCATCTGCTACCCGCACAAATAATTTTCAGTAATAGAACTCATCTACTACCTAATTATATTGTGCAACACCCATACATCTCCATGTATTCTAGAGCGCAACCTGCATCTACGCATAGCACGGCTCATGATGCCACTGTAGGGGAACGCAGCAGAAAACAAAAATTTCCCGCCCTACGTACCAGCCCAGGACCACTATGGAGACTGCATACAAGGTTTGATCTATTTCGTTACCAACTCGTAGCGCAGCGGGAAGTAGAGTCGATGACGAACGGCGGTGCAGATCCCCGCAGCTAGGATTTACAACCTCCCAACCGCGAGGATGTACTCTCCCATCTGCTACCCGGACAGCCCTCCGGGAGGCGGTCGAATAGTCCCCCGGACGGTGTCATCTATCCGGCAGGGCTTCACCGTCCAGAACTAGTTCCCACCGGAACCCAGACAGCCTTTCGGCTCTACGAAACTGTTTCGCGGGGAGGGAGAGAGAAGCCAGATCATGCAATGGCAAGTGTATGTGAGAAGGAGTGAGGTTTGTGGGCAGCCCACTCTCCTCTATTTATAGGAAAACCAAGGGGTAGGGTGGTTTTACAAGAAAACCCAAAATGCACATGGATGAAGTCCTTCCACAAGGACCCAAGTGAGAAATCAAGGGACAAGTGGGGGCTCCAAGGAGGAGCCCCCATGTGGCCGGCCATCTCCTTGTAGGGGCCCCCCAAGGGGGCCTCATCCATCCATGTCACCCCCAAAAATATCTTGGGACAAAGCCCAAAATAATGGCTTTCCAAAAAGTAACCCAAAAAGCACTTTCACTATTCACGACGACATTTTTCAGCGTCCGTTCGAACTGAAAATATTTATGTGGGCTTAGAACATTTCCAGTACCCACTAAAATAATTTTCAATGCGTTCTGGAATAAATCCAGTTTAGTGATTTCATCTGCGAAAAGCATCTGAAGCAGTTCCGGCAGCTCCGGAACATTTCCGGTTTTTCTTCCAGAAAATTCCCAGAAGTTTCCAGAATGATTCTGGCACCCTCCAAGAATTATCAGGCATGTGCCGAAACCAATTTGACTTTATGGTATCCTCTGAAACAACTTTTCAGTTTCACCGGAACTCATCCGGTGACCTCTCTCTGCGGAACTTTTTCGCTGTCCAAAACTTTTTCGGTGTCCGAAACTTTTTTGGTGATTTACTCTCAGACTCCCTGTCTAGTATTCAGCAGATAGATGACCCTTAAGCGTGTGACCCTATAGGTTCGGTGAAGTATAGACATGACACGGAACCCCTTCCGATCAATGATCAACATCGGAGCCGTGGACACCCATATTGACCCCTATACCCACACGAATGAATATTCGAGTGAACCTCCAGTTGCCGTGTGCTATTCCTGTTGCTTCGCGATATGTTACAAATACCCGAGGTGAGACATGTTGGCATTCCCGTGGATCAACAACTTGTCCACTATGCTAGTTACCTCGTTACCGGTATTGTTCTCTTTTCTCGTTACCGTGTTCCGGCATCCCCGTGATCAAATCACAAAGTGTCTGGCCAGACGATGATGGATACCGTAACACCGAGAGGGCCCAGAGATATCTCTCCATCATCGGAGGAGCAAATCCCAATCTCGAGCTATCAAGTTACTTGACATACTTTTCCATGAACCCGTAAGCCGCCGTAATAGCCACCCATTTACGGATGACGTTTAACAAACCCCAAAGTTCATGAAGCAAGCATGAAGAAACTCGATACTCTCATGGTCTAAGGAATCATGTAAACGTTAACCATCTCTGTGTTATTTACCATTAACTTGTGACAAATGTAACTCATAGCATAACATCAATCGGGTCGATTCAACACAAGTGTTCTCCTAACACTGTGCCCTCAAAATTGCTGGCATAGACATGCCCATGATCAGGAAAACAGAACTATCATGCAATACTTGAGCTAGTCTTAGAGGCCAGACTAGGAATACATTTTACCGTTTATTATTCCACACGTGCATATGAGTCTTCCTCCGAGCCTCGTTTTATTTGCAGACTCGAGAACCATAGCAGTTATAGCATGGAACATAAACCTAATTATGAACAGGGAGATAATCAATAACATTTATTATTGCCTCTAGGGCATATGTCCTACAGGGTCCTCATACAAATCTCAAAGTGTGGTGGAATGATTAAAGGGGCAATACGCAGCTCTGGAGTGTGACCCCCTTCATGGACAGCGATAACACCGAAGTAACGTTCGGCAGGTTTGTTGTTGCATGAATATTGCTGAATAGTCATAATGCCATAATTTCCTGAAATTTTGACAGTACAAACACAGTAGCTATAGGCTATGTGGTAATTTTTCATATTTTTTAGAGATGCAGAAGTATCTGAAAAAATTCCTCTTTACAGATTATTCTTTGCATGCCTACAAGTGTTGTGGGGGGTCTTAGGGGGTTTGCAATCCCACCAAAACTCGCCTTGGGTCCTCGTACATATCTGGAAGTGTGGTGAGATGTTTAAATAGGCAATACGCAGCTCTGGATTGTGACCCCCTTCACGGACAGCACTGCCATATGCACTTAGAGTGGGAAACTGCAACGGAGGGTCAACCCGAAGGGCATCTTGTGATTGGTTGGGCTCAAATTTTGTTTTAAAATGTTCCTATGGGCTAACCTACCACAAATAGGCTGAACTAGCACTGGGCATCTAGTTAATAGGCTGGTCCATAAAAATGCCCCAAAATGATATAAATTAATAGTAGAAACATGCAACAATGATATAAAACAAGCATGCAACGATCAAAAATTATAGATACATTTGACACGTACCATCGGCCATCACCCTTACATTATATAGTGCGGCTGGACTTCATGTGCAAGTCACGGTTTACTATTTACAAATGGATACAGAGTATGACTCATACTCTATGGCAAATTAGGAAAGTTCGTACGGCTTCGTACTGGACTCATGCTCTAAGCGCCTGACTTGCCCTTCGGACGAGTCAAGTATCCTTCCTTGTTGGAGTCTCCTTCCTCATCGTCGCATTGAGGTCAGTGCAGCCTTGATCATACTGGCTAGGGTCACTGCTTCCATCTTCCCGCCGAACCCAGGCCTTGATTGTACCGGTATTGGCTTAGACGTATGGCTGACTCAAGTCCGAGATCAATTTTCTGGCACTAGTAGAAAACTGACCTTTCATCCGGAGCACTAGTCCTGGCCGGGTTTGGGCCCGGGACTAATGTGAGCATTAGTCCCGGTTCCAACGGCTAGGAGCGGACGGGGGCACGGCCAGGATTAGTCCCGGTTCAAATGGGACCTCTAGTCCCGGTTGGTGATACCAACCGGGACTAAAGGGGTTGCGGCAGGCTGGGACCCCTGCGAGCCCCTTTAGTCCCGGTTGGTATCACCCACCGGGACTAAAGATAGACCTTCAGTCCCGGTTGGCATCACCAACCGGGACTAAATTCTTCCCTATATAAAGCTGCTTCGTCCAGCCCGAGTCCAAGCTTTCTCTCCTCTCTGTTTCCTTCCCCAAGCTTGAGTTCATCCTTCATTTTTGCCAAGATTTGTCAAGATTGGAGGTACCCCATCTATCCAAGGGTTCTAAACGGTTAGCAACTTCATCCTTTCATCTCTCATTGCTAGTTTAGCTCGTTTCATGCTCTATAAGTATAGTGATTTGTGGGTTTTAGTTTGGGAGTAATTATGTGGGAGTTTATTTGATTTATATGCAATTTGAGCTCAAATTAACTTCTTAGTTTGCACATGTGTAGGTGTGGTTTACTTAGTGTCTTCCCGTCCCCGTCCTCACCGCCGTTGATCACCCGCGCCGTCCCGTCGCCGGCACCACCTTGGTGAGCCTCTTGTTCTTATCCTTTTTGTAAAAAAAAAAATTGTATGATTTATATAGTTACTTGTATGATTGTTTGTTATATATAGTGCCATGGTTTTGATATCCGTCCCCGTCGGCCCTCGTCCGGTTTATGATTCGGATGTGGTATATTATCTTTTATAACTATTTGTTTCATTTCGTGTTTATGACAATTATGCCCATCAAGTTAACATAGATATTTTTATCTAGGAGGTATGTGAACCGGAAATTGCAACCGACCCTCTTGTGGAGAAGTTAAATTTAGTTGAAAAAGAAAATGATTATTTGAAAGAAAAATTGAAAAGAATTGAAGAAGAGAAGATGAAATTGGAGTTGTATGTTGCCGATGTCGTCGATGATCACAAGATCAAGATGGATGCAATGTGCTTGAAGATTAGAAAGATTAGAAAATATGCCATTAATAAAGGGGCTTGGTATTATTATGCTGTTGGATCAATTATTATCTTAGTTGCGATTTTGATCGCATTTGTTGTTGCATTTAAATGCTTTAGATAGTTGTATGTTGTTTTATGAGAAGTATGTATGAACTTTATGTATATATTTTTGCAGTAATAACATTAGGTCACTACTCTACTTTGGTTTTAGTGTGATGAACTTGTATTAATTTGGTCACTTCGATGTTGTGTAATGAAGATGAGCCGGCAATGGATGTACGATGACCAACGCTCTCCCGAGTTCATTAATGGCCTGCATAATTTTATGCGTGTGGCTGAGGCAAACAAGCGGAATGGTTTTATGTGTTGTTCATGTGGTGTCTGAAAGAATAATAAGGATTACTCTACCTAAACAATCCTTCACAGCCACCTGCTTCAGTCCGGTTTCATGTTCGGCTATAACTGTTGGACCAAGCACGGAGAAAAAGGGGTTATAATGGAAGATAATGAAGAAGAAGAGGATGATGACAAGTATCCTAGATTCCCTGAATATGATGGTACTACAATAGGGGAAGCTGAAGAAGAGGCATCAGATGAGCCCGCTGATGATCTTGGTCGGGCCATTGTTGATGCAAAGAGAAACTGCGAAAGTGAAAAGGAGAGACTGAAGTTGGAGCGCATGTTAGAGGATCACAAAAAATTGTTGTACCCAAATTGCTTTGTTTTAATTATTTTAGTTTCTATTTTCTTGTTATTCTTTTGCCAAATTATATTATGTTTTTGTTAGTCAACATGAGGAGTTTTAATTGCTGTTAAGAAAAATAATTTTATTATTTTCTTGTTATTTGTTTAGTAGGAAATCTTGTTTTCTTCATATTTAGAGTTTGATAATAGATTTTAAAGTGATTCTTTTTGTGTAGAAAACTTTAGATAAAATACTAAATTGTTTTGTCTCTCTTCTGGATTAGTTAAGCTATGGACAATAGCGGCAGATACCATGAAGAGGACATATTCGACATCATACGCTCCTCCCAAAACCAAGAGCATGAACAAGATGACGGCTCACAATTTCTGAACAACTCCGGTGAGGGACTTGAGCAAGAACCAAAAGACGAAGGGCAAACAAACAATGATGGCGAAGAAAATGTTAGACAATTAACAAAGTCCGGCGAGGTATATATATTAAGCCTCTGGTGATCATTAGATGTATTAATTGATTTGTATATATTACCAAATCTTTCTTCTTTTAGCCCTTCGGATCGAGCCAATCTCCTAGAAGGGTACGAGGCCGGGCCAAAAAGTTGGGCGATGACATAAAGTTCAACATCGATGAAGTCACAGAAGATGGCGAACCGATTGCTCCTGAACAGAATGCCCGTAAATTTATAAATCAATGCGGAGTTATTGTTAGGGACAACATCCCGATCACCATTCGAGAATGGAATAAGCCAAAGGTAGATCAAGGAGTTAGTTATGTCAACGAAAGATCGAAAATTTTGCTTTGGGATACGCTCATGTCACATTTCAACCTACCAAAGGGTGTCACAGATGGCCAACAGTTGAAAGTCAAGCAGTTTGCTCTTAAGAAGATGGCCACACAATTCCAGAGCTGGAAGAAAAGATTATACAGTGACTACATCAAGGCAAAAAAAGAAGACTCCAGAATTCACTGGAGCACTAGAGAAGATAAAAGATCACTGGGACGCATTTGTGGAGTACAAGGAATCGGATGAAGCTCTGGAAAGGTCGAGAAAAAATAAGATAAATGCTGAGAAAAAAGAGTATCACCATGTTCTGGGGACAGATGACTACAAGAGAGCCGTGCCTAAGTGGGAAGCAGCTGAGGCCAAGATGCTTGCTGAAGGGGTCATTCCAGCTACAGCGGATTGGCCCCAGTGTTTGGTAACGCAGCAGAAAACAAAAAAATTCCGACCTACGCACCAGCCCAGGACCACTATGGAGACTGCATACAAAGTTTGATCTTTTTCGTTACCGACTCGTAGCGCAGCAGAAGTAGAGTCGATGACGATCGACGGTGCAGATCTCCGCAGCTAGGATTTACAACCTCCCAACCACGAGGATGTACTCCCACGTCTGCCCCACGGACAGCCCTCCGGGAGGCGGTCAGACAGTCCCTCGGACGGTGTCGCGGACAGCCCTTCGGGAGGACCCTCGAAACTCGGAGGGTCACTCAGACAGCCCTTCGGGAGGACCCTCGAAACTCGGACGGTCACTCGGACAGCCCTTCGGGAGGCACTCTCGAACTAAGACCGAAACTACGATCTCTCTACAGAGTTGCACACATACGGTGTCATCTATCCGGCAGGGCTTCGCCGTCCAGAACTAGTTCCCACTGGAAGACAGACAGCCTTTCGGCTCTACGAAAACTCTTTTCGTGGGAGGGAGAGAGAGAGCCAGATAACATCAAATGGCATGTGTATGTGAGAGCAAGGATGAGCTTATGGGCAGCCCACTCACCTCCTATTTATAGGAGGAGCAAGGGGTAGAGGAAAGACCAAAAGGACCTTCCTAGGATCTTTCCACCACATGCCACATAAGGGTGTGTAGAACATATCCACCATGAGGTGGAAGGACACCTCAAGGAGGGCCCCCCCCCCCCCCCCATGCCATGGCCGAAATTGTACAGCCCCTTTGGGGGGCTCCACCTCCCTTTCACACACCAAAAGTGGTTTTCTTCTAAAAGAAAAACCCCATTTGCAAATCAGCCCAAAAAGTGCTTTTCACTATTCATGAAGACATTTTTCTGGGTCCGTTAAAACCCAAATTATTTCTGTGTGCCTAGAATAATTCTAGCACCCACCAAAACAATTTTGAACGAATTCTGAAACAATTTCGGAACAATATTTCTTCAGCGAAAACCAACCAAAGCGGTTCCGGCTGCTCCGGAACATTTCCGGTTTTTGTCCCGGAAAATTCCCAGAAGTTTCCAGAACACTTCTGGCATCCTCCAAGAATTTCCAGGCGTGTGCCAGAACCAATTTGACTTAATGGAATACCCTGAAACAACTTTTCAATTTCACCGAAACTATTCTGATATCCTCTCCGGAACGTTTCTGTTTCGTCCGAAACTTTTTCGGTGATTTTCTCTCAGACTCCCTGTATATTATTCAGCAGATAGATGACCCTTAAGCGTGTGACCCTATAGGTTCGGTGAAGTATAGACATGACCGGAACTCTTTCTGATCAATGATCAACATCGGAGCCGTGGACACCCATATTGACCCCTATACCCACATGAATGAATATTCGAGTGAACCTCCAGTTGCCGTGTGCTATTCTTGTTGCTTCACGATATGTTACAAATACCCGAGGTGAGAAACATCGGCATCCCTATGGATCAACACTTGTCCACTATGCCAGTTACCTCGTTACCGGTATTGTTCTCTTTTCTCGTTTCCGCGTTCCGGCATCCCCGTGATCAAATCACATTGTGTCTGGCCAGACGATGATGGATACCGTAACACCGAGAGGGCCCAGAGATATCTCTCCATCGTCGGAAGAGCAAATCCCAATCTTGAGCCATCAAGTCCCTGGACACACTTTTCCATGAACCCGTAAGCCGCCGTAATAGCCACCCATTTACGGATGACATTTAACAAACCCCAAAGTTCATGAAGCAAGCATGAAGAAACTCGATACTCTCATGGTCTAAGGAATTATGCAAACATTAACTTCCTGTGTTATTAACCATTAACTTGTGATGAATGTATCTCATAGCATAACATCAATCGGGTCGATTCAACACAAATGTTCTGCTAACATTGTGCCCTCAAAGTTGCTGGCATAGACATGCCCATGATCAGGAAAACAGAACCATCATGCAACACTTGAGCTAGTCTTAGAGGCCAGACTAGGAATACATTTTTCCGTTTATTATCCCACACGTGCACATGAGTTTTCCTCCAAGCCTCGTTTTATTTGCAGACTCGAGAGTCATTGCAGTTATAGCATGGAATATAAACTTAATTATGAACAGGGAGATAATCAATAACATTTATTATTGCCTCTAGGGCATATCTCCTACAGACTCCCACTTGCACTAGAGTCAATATCTAGTCAATGCTAATGCACTTTACACCTATGGCACATTGGTGTAAAATATGCTTCGCTTGTGGTATAGCCTAATGTCCAACGGATCTGACGACTTCAGCTCCGTGTGTATCTTTGCATATCCTCGCATTTTCACGCTTTCAGAAAACTCATATTTTGTGTGGATTTGGCTTTGTATGTATGTGAATCACAGGTCGAACCTGGATTCCTCAGACTGAGTTATGGAGCAACTACCTGCAGTAGTGTCCCATTTAAAAAGCCATCTTGTAACCATACTAAGTTCATGAATGAACTATATGATTCAAGATCTTGTTTGTCGCTTCGAAAGCGGCAACATACTTAGCCTCTATTATAGAATTCGCCACAGTAACCTGTTTGGAACAATTCCCAACTAACTGTGCCACCATATTGTGTGTTACACAAAACCCTTAATTTAAATCGAAAATCGCATGGAGAATTGGTGAAGACTGTATCGCTGTAACCTTTTACAACGAACTCTTCATGATCTCTTGTTGTGAGAAAACATGTCATCAGTGCTACTGTGGCACTCAATGACCCTTTTTCACTGTTGTCCTATGATCAGTACTTTTGATCACTTTGGTATCCATACTCGCAACAACTTTGGAGTATCGGACATATCTGGTTGTTTTTACATACCATGGAATACATGATTAATCCAAACACAAGAGTGTGTGGAATCACCATCATGTATTTTACTCATCAGTGTTTTGGGACACCGAGTCTTGCAAAAACTCTTTCCATGTGACTTCGGCAAGAATCACTCCTTGGCGTTTTAAATGCTAAAAAGTTTTTAGCATCTTGTCAATATGTATTCATTGCTTAGCCCTATTAGGTAAATCTATCTCCATAGATCATCATGCCTAATATTGAGGCTATTTAGCCCAAGCACTTCATCGAAAAACTATTTTCAAATGAAGTCCTAATTCGTGTCAAGAAATTTTATTTCCATTGAACAATGTGTCAAGCACACAAGGTGTTTAGAAATATTATCATGCTCCCACTTACTTTCTTGAATCACAAGCATCTTCGTTACCCATTGATGAAGTCAAACCCCTTTGACCATTTCATCAAAACACGAAGATTCCAACTCCATTTTGCTCTCTTATGTCCATCGCTGGAACTCTGAAGTTTGCACACCCATTAGCATCCTCTGGATTGACAAGGTACTTTGGACTATATTACAAACAAGTCCTAGGTTTTATTTCCATCAGATGGAAATCCTTTCGTCATCCATGTTTCATATCTCATGATTGAAATATGTATTAATTGCTAGTTCAACCCGAACCGATTTTAAGCATCGCTACGGTGAAACAATCTCATCGTAGTCAACTCCTTGAACTTTTTATTGCAACAAGTCGAGCTTTATGGATAAAACATTTTTATCCGTATCAGTTTTTAGTTCCATAAATATTCGTTAGACTCTAAGTCTTCTGAAAGGTGTATCAAGATTTTAATCTTGAATCACTTATATGGAAACTATCTCGGATTGTATTGGCATTTAGCCAATTCCGGAGTCAGGGCCCATCAATGCTTCCTTGTGTATCGTAGGTATACTGTTGTCCAACAACAATATCTCGTTTGCGCACCTGAGAGGTTTGCATGAGCTTTGCCTACGTTGTTCAGCTGCAAGTTCGAACGAAGTCCATACATCTCATGTAGAGGCTTCCGTATCAGTCGCAGTAGGAAACTTTGGAATCACTTCCAAGATTCCTTTCCTTCGAACTGATGACGAAGATACTGTTTATCTCGTCGAGTTGCACTGTCCTCCCACTCACCTTTTTGTAAGAACCATTCTTTTTAAAAGCATACCGTTTTGTGGCAAAACCTGTTGCCTCGGTATTGTGGTGGGGGAATACCCAACGTCTTGGGATAACCTACAAAGTAGCTCTTGTCTGATTTGGAATAGGTTTGCAACCTTTTACACAAGACCCATATTCCAAATGTTTAGAAAAGATGTAACATGGTTGGGCATACCATACCATGGCGTCATTTCAACAGGCCTGATGGTGCTCTTTTCAGTGTAAAAGCCGCAGTCTCTAAATCATTACTTTAAAAGGGATTATGGCAAATTGATTTATGTCGTCTTTGATCTTACCATGTCATAAATGGTTTGAATACATCTTCACGGACATCCCACTCATAGTGGTGTTCCGGGAGGTGTAAGTTATGAAAACTCTTTTCACAACTCATCAGACATTCGCTAAACTTGTAACTCAGATATTCCTTTCTGCAATCTAGTTTGTAGAAACATAATCTTTCTTGTTACAATAATTTCTACTTCATGTTGAAAACCTTTTGAATGATTTCAAAAGATCTAGACTTACGTCTCATCAAGCAAATATCCATATATCTACTTGAGTCATTTTTGAAGATAGATAAATCCACTATCTTCAACAAAATTTATCGGACTACACACATCAAAATGTATGATTACCAATAAGTTCGTTGCTCGTTCCTTATGGCCCGCGAATGGTATTTCAGTCACTTTACTTTTCAGAGGAAAGTTGCAAGTGTCAGATGATTCAAAATCAAACGACTTCAAAATCCATCATAATGGAATTTTCCATGCGGGTTTCTCCAATGTGACCAAATGCAGTGCCACACTTGTGTGGTATTCTTTTAGTCTTGCGACATTTAGCGTCAGTGTTATTGATGTATCATATTACCATCAATATTCATAACATACGTTCCATTGATGATGGAAGTATGGCCCCTATGTTATTCATTATCCTGAACAACAATTGTTCATTTATAAACAACACCTTTGCAACAAACATTATGCAAATGGGCTAGAGTGTATAAAACTCTAAAGTGATTTATGAAAGTAAATACAGAGGTAAAGTATTATTATCAATATTCATAACATACATCTCATTCATAATGAAAGTATGGCCCTTATATTATTCATAACACCGAACATTAAAAGTTCTCTTATGAACAACCTTCTTGCAAGATACCTTATATGCAATGGGCTAGAGTTTATAAAACTCTAAATGAATTATGAAAATAAATACAGACGGTAATACACCGATGGTAGGTATAGTAACATTTACTATGTTCCCTGTGTATACCTAAACCTCATTCCTGGCTAGTCTTTCAGGCCATAGTAGTTCTTACATCGAGTTGCAACAGAATGCAATCGAGCGGGCATCTTTGTGATTAACTCACAATACCCAAGAATCAGTGATTAACAATTTAATCATGATTCCCAAGAACTATATCTTTGACCAGTCTTCTATACATCAAAAACTTGTATGACATTCATACATGAGCTGGATATTCCAGTCTTCTTTCTATTTGCCTTTATACTTCTAACAGTTTAACTTTCAGTATTTCTCCTACTCTCAGAAGAAGCACCCAACTTAAGAGTGGCGTTAGCCCCGGACTTCCTAGGCATGAAAGTTTCACCAACACCCTTCGGACACTTCCTTTCTCTTTAAGTGGTTGTTTTATTCACTATCATCATATGGCAGGCGTTCTTCTGGATCCCTTTCCTAACAGTCAAATGCCCAGTGAACACTTCACTAATACTTTGCAAACAAACATTGCTTTGTTTGTATCTGAAGATGATTTTCAGTTCCATGAATATCACATAACTATCCCAAACTTTCGAAGTTCGGGTCTCATGGAAGCAAACATATTGCACTTGACCATAACAGAATTCTAGCTTTTGGATCGAGGGACGAGAGTCACATCATCCATAGCATCAGCGGGAGAATACCGAAAACATGCGATAGAACAAAGTCCTTCTCGGCACTTTTGAGGACAATCCTCACATTACGTTTACCAATCGTAAAGTTTAACCAGATAAAAACTGCTTATTCAATTTTTAATATGGAAGGTGGAAACGCGAGCCATTATTCTACAACTATTATGCAAATTTCACTTTGGACAACGTCCATAATTAATTGCACTGAGAATTAAACAAGTTAATTCTACAGTGCGCTCCCACTCAAATCAATATCTCTCATAATTGATTGTGAGTGATACAACATCCGCATTTCCATTCAACGCCATTGAACGAGATGAACACTGATGGCGCGAACTTCAATCGGTAGGCAAACTTGCCGATCACATCTCTATGTGACTCTTGTTCATCTTTCGATGGGCGCGTTCCGAGCTCAGGGAGATCCTTCCAGAACGTCAAGACAACCAAGTGATCTCGCTGCGAGGTCTCAACTCACCCGCCTCACACTTCCCTAATCGTTCGCACCCAGAGAGATACTGTGATACCCCGAAAACTTAGGTGCCGTGACGGTGCTACACTTGGGAGAATACTAACTACTTGATATTTTTTTGAGAGATCACCCTAATAAAAAGCGACTACCGCGCAATCAAGAAGGGTGCATCATAAGTGATAAACATCTCAGGCAATTCATAATTAGCATGATATGGTATAGCCCTTTCTGACGGAGAAGTCTTGTATTTCTTCGTCTCCGGCATTCGCGAAGATTGCCACCACCTTGTCGATGCACCAGATAATATTGCTATCTCTATAGCTAATAAAAATAAGTGCATTACACAAGGTTGACATGCAGGTCATTTAAAGTGCAATCATATGGCTCCAGCCATCATGCCGAATCATGACACGCAGGTCATGTTAATTTACATTATATAGTTATCTCATACATAATCAAATTAATATGAGAACCGCTATACCACATCACATGCACATGCAAACCATCCCGCAAAACCAAGTTAGACGCCACTAATCGGTTTATGCAAATTTTCATTTTACGTGGCTTCTAAGGTTTCGAACAAACCGCAGCTACTAACGTCCATCATCAAGTATGATTATTCAAGTCGCTAGTTTAACATCGCGGGGTGTATGAAACATGAGATAATAAAATCTCGAGCCCCATACTAAACTTCATCATACGCATGACCCCCGTGCAGATCATATTTGCATTGCCCTTTCGTCTGTGATTTCATCTTTCTTTTTAACTATGGCGGAACCCAAAGAACTGAAGCACTTCGTTGATCAATCAGGATCGCGGATTGCCAGAACTTTGTGAAATTCCACCATACTGTTATCAAGATCAGAAATACACAAATTCCAGGGAAGCAACAAGAACATCAGGTAACAGATTTCATCTGCTACCCGCACAAATAATTTTCAGTAGTAGAACTCATCTACTACCTAATTATATTGTGCAACACCCATACATCTCTATGTATTCTAGATCGCGACCTGCATCAACGCATAGCACGGCTCATGATGCCACTGTTTGGTAACGCAGCAGAAAACAAAAAATTTCTGACCTACGCACCAGCCCAGGACCACTATGGAGACTGCATACAAGGTTTGATCTTTTTCGTTACCGACTCGTAGCGCAGCAATAGTAGAGTCGATGACGATCGGCAGTACAGAACCCCGCAGCTAGGATTTACAACTTCCCAACCGCGAGGATGTACTCCCATGTCTGCCCCACGGACAGCCCTCCGGGAGGCGGTCAGACAGTCCCTCGGACGGTATCGCGGACAGCCCTTCGGGAGGACCCTCGAAACTCGGACGGTCACTCAGACAGCCCTTCGGGAGGACCCTCGAAGCTCGGACGGTCACTCGGACAGCCCTTTGGGAGGCACTCTCGAACTAAGACCGAAACTACGATCTCTCTGCAGAGTTGCACACATACGGTGTCATCTATCCGGCAGGGCTTCGCCGTCCAGAACTAGTTCCCACCGGAACACAGACAGCCTTTCGGCTCTACGAAAACTCTTTTCGTGAGAGGGAGAGAGAGAGAGCTAGATAACATCAAATGGCATGTGTATGTGAGAGCAAGGATGAGCTTATGGGCAGCCCACTCACCTCCTATTTATAGGAGGAGCAAGGGGTAGAGGAAAGACCAAAAGGACCTTCTTAGGATCTTTCCACCACATGCCACATAAGGGTGTGTAGAACATATCCACCATGAGGTGGAAGGACACCTCAAGGAGGGCCCCCCCATGCCATGGCTGAAATTGTGCAGCCCCTTTGGGGGGCTCCACCTCCCTTTCACACACCAAAAGTGGTTTTCTTCTAGAAGAAAAACCCCATTTGCAAATCAGCCCAAAAAGTGCTTTTCACTATTCACGATGACATTTTTCTGCGTTCGTTAAAACCCAAATTATTTCTGTGTGCCTAGAATAATTCTAGCACCCACCAAAACAATTTTGAACGCATTCCGAAACAATTTCGGAACAATGTTTCTTCAGCGAAAAGCAACCAAAGCGGTTCCGGCTGCTCCGGAACATTTTCGGTTTTTGTCCCGGAAAATTCCCAGAAGTTTCCAGAACACTTCTGGCATCCTCCAAAAATTTCCAGGCGTGTGCCAGAACCAATTTGACTTAATGGAATACCCTGAAACAACTTTTCAGTTTCACCGGAACTATTCTGATATCCTCTTCGGAACGTTTCCGTTTCGTCCGAAACTTTTTCGGTGACTTTCTCTCAGACTCCCTGTCAAGTATTCAGCAAATAGATGACCCTTAAGCGTGTGACCCTATAGGTTCGGTGAAGTATAGACATGACCGGAACTCTTTCTGATCAATGATCAACATCGGAGCCGTGGACACCCATATTGACCCCTATACCCACACGAATGAATATTCGAGTGAACCTCCAGTTGCCGTGTGCTATTCCTGTTGCTTCGCGATATGTTACAAATACCCGAGGTGAGAAACATCGGCATCCCCGTAGATCAACACTTGTCCACTATGCCAGTTACCTCGTTACCGGTATTGTTCTCTTTTCTTGTTTCCGCGTTCCGGCATCCCCGTGATCAAATCACATTGTGTCTGGCCAGACGATGATGGATACCGTAACACCGAGAGGGCCCAGAGATATCTCTCCATCGTCGGAGGAGCAAATCCCAATCTTGAGCCATCAAGTCCCTTGACACACTTTTCCATGAACCCGTAAGCCGCCGTAATAGCCACCCATTTACGGATGACGTTTAACAAACCCCAAAGTTCATGAAGCAAGCATGAAGAAACTCGAGACTCTCATGGTCTAAGGAATTATGCAAACATTAACTTCCTGTGTTATTAACCATTAACTTGTGACGAATGTATCTCATAGCATAACATCAATCGGGTCGATTCAACACAAATGTTCTGCTAACATTGTGCCCTCAAAGTTGCTGGCATAGACATGCCCATGATCAGGAAAACAGAACCATCATGCAACACTTGAGCTAGTCTTAGAGGCCAGACTAGGAATACATTTTTCCATTTATTATCCCACACGTGCACATGAGTTACCCTCCAAGCCTCATTTTATTTGCAGAATCGAGAATCATTGCAGTTATAGCATGGAACATAAACTTAATTATGAACAGGGAGATAATCAATAACATTTATTATTGCCTCTAGGGCATATCTCCTACACCCAGAGGTCCAAGCATTGGTTTTATGCGCATGGGGGACAGTTGGACCCAGCGACAGGGCAGATTATTGAAAAGGCAGATCTTAAAACAGCCGCGGACACTTTACTTCAAGCAATAGAAGATGCTCAAAAGGGGTTGTTCCAGCCCGAGAGAGATAACGACGAGTTTACACACGCCCTCAAGAATCTTGAACACGGAGGACGAACACGAGGCAAAGGCATTGTTCCATGGGTTCAGGGGTTTTCGGAGTGGAACGACACTTATAGAAGCCGTCCGAGAAAAAAGAAGCAGGATGCAGACCGGCTTCAGAAGATAGAAACATTGTTAAAGCGGCAGCAGGGGCAACTGGACAAAATTAGCCAGCAAAGGGCATCTCCGCGGCAGGAGCAAGCAGATCCAGCATTGGATAGTACCGTCCCATCTATGCGGAAAAGCAGCGTGGGTTCCACAGGAGTCCGGGCCGATGATGCACTGCTGGCTCGCTACCCCGTGGATGATATCAAAGAGAGGACAAATTGTGAGCTACACCAGAGAATGAAGAACATATCCATGAAGGTGGCGGTCGGCTTTGCTTTACCGAATGCACCTGAAGCAACCATCCATGGCAATCCGATTCCAACTGTCTATGCTCGTGTCGGGGTGGATGAAGTTCTGCCGGGATATGACTCACTAGAGCTTGACATTCCTGGAGGTGAAGGGGAGTAGACACTGGGAGAAGTCATACATGGTATCATTGTATGGAGAAAGGAATGCATCATGTTTCCAAACTTGGCGCCAAGGCCACCGACTCCTCCGAGTAGCAATACACCTCTAAGTCCACCCCACCTCGAGAGGGATCCCAGCGCGAGTCCATATCGATCTCCGCCGCGTCAACCGACTCCACCCCCTATGTCCCAGCAGGGCCAAAACCGGAAGACCACCGCTCTATCGACTAGTCCTATTCGGAAGAAAGCTATAAAGAAGAAAGCCAACGACGAGCCTCTTGCCAAAAATAAGTTAGCTTACGATATGACTGATGAGGAAACCAAAAAGGTCATGATTTCCGAAGTGAAGTCCCATTTTGCACCGAAACCACCCGCGCCGCCAAAGGAGATAATACCTACGAAAACCGTAGAGCACTTTGTGGACTTTCTTGAGCGACCCCCGGCACATGTGGAGAATAGGCCATCAGACTATGACCGCTCTATTAGGAAGTCATATAAGGAACAAATGTAGTAGTCGAGACGTACAAGTAGTAATAAAAGCGGGAAAACAGTTCCCCAGCTCGGAGAACAGGCAATGCAATCGATCCCCCGCTCAAAGTGATTACCGATAAGGTAACCGAGGACGCTGCTAGAAACATTGGTATCAGTGTTGATCAACTCCTAGGCACCGAGGAAGTCCCCGTGGCTGATGTAGCATGGCAATATGCCCCCGGGAAAACTCTGGTCATACCTGAGCAGGTCTGGCATCTATCAACACAAATGCGAAGATTGCATGAGTGGTACATGAAAGAAGTAAACAACGGGCGAGAGATGCTCATGGTGAAAGTCAAGGAAGAGCATTACTTCTATGAAAACGAGCTATGCATTGAGTTGGAAGAATTTTTTCAGTTATTCAATCAAGACTCACTCGACAAATCTATCGTCAGTTGCTATTGTCTGTAAGTGATTTCTTTCTGTAATTTAAGTCTCTAGCTCAGCTCGTTCATTGCCTGTAATTATCCTCACTATATTCTTTTATACGCTATTATGCAGAATGAAGATTCTCGAATGCAAAAGAGATGAAATCTATGACATTGGGTTCGTTGACCCATATATCATTAATGAAAAAATGATACAAGACCACCCCAAAGACTCAGAGGATAACTTGCTAAGATTTTTAAAGGCACAAAATACCAGAACAGAAATACTATTTCCTTACAACTTCAAGTGAGTATTACTGTCTTGTACTACAAATTCTATTTTGTTTACTCGATGTTAAGTGTAGTTGATGAGTTATGCATGCCTGCTTATATAAACGTGTGCGCAGGTACCACTGGATCCTGCTAATCATTAAAGTTGACGCTGGAACTGTTGAAACCCTGGACTCACTAGGTAAAGACCCTCGAGATTACACCAGCGTGTTTAGGATGCTCGACAGGTAATGTCAATCATTATCGCACTATATCGGCCTCTTTCGTTCATTTCCTGATATCAAGTAATTAATAACTCCTTTATTCATTTCCTTTGCCGGACAGGGTTTGGAAACGGTTCATCAATGATGTTGTTGGTTAATGGAAACCGGATCTGCGTTGGCGACGGCCCAAGGTAATTAAGTAGTACTAGCTAGGTCCGCGCATCTCGATAATTCTAGTTTCAATACCATTATCATGCTTGATTATTATCTGATTGAATTCTATTCTCGCAAAGTGCATGAGGCAGAAACAGGGGACTAATTTATGTGCATACTACGTTTGCGAGAACATTCGCATGACGGCCGAATGATGCAGAGATGTAAGACAACTTCAGGTACGTAAACACTATTCACATTTTTTTTATGATGATCTAATATATATACACACAACTAATATATTCATATTGATCTCCTTCTTTAAAGATGGAAGAGATGCAAGAGAAGCTCCTACCAGAGAACCGCGTACGAGTAATTCAAAAGGAAATTACGAGATTTTTGCTTACGGAGGTCATATCTGAAAGCGGAGAATACCATTGCTGCTAATGCCTGCATGTAATGATCTCCAAGTTGTAGGAGAAATTGTATATATATATATATATATGGTCGTACGAAAAATTACATGATATATGTATGGTCGTATGAGAAATTATATTATATATGCATAACGTGTACAGTATGTAGTAGCGTAAAATATGTTTGAAATGAAAAAAGACTTGAATGAAAAACATAAAATAAAAAGGAAAAATAAACCATAAACCCTAAACCCTAAAATCCTAAACCCCAACACAAAATGCTTAGTCCTGGTTGATGTCAACAACCGGGACTAAAGGTCCTCCAGCCCCTGGCGCTAGCTCGCGGCCACGTGGAGGGACCTTAGTCCCGGTTGGTGTCACCAACCGGGACTAAAGGTCCTCCAACCCCCAACGCGCGCTCGCGACCACGTGGAGGGACTTTAGCCTTTAGTCCCTATTTCGTTGTCCCGGTTGATGACCCAGGACTAAAGGCCATTGCCAACCAGGACTAAAGCCCCGTTTTCCACTAGCGTGGACATCAGGCACCGGCAGTAGGCGGAGGTCCTTGCACCAACTTGTGGATTGTGTCTCGCAAGGAGGAGAAAGAAGACCACTTCGCCGTGCAGCAGCGCACACCTCCCATGAGAGTGATGCGACAGCTAAGGCAAGGTTCGCCGTGCACATCCGGTGCTCGTGCAGGCGAGGTACGAATTATTTGGCAGGACACGCAGAGCACGAAGAAAGACGAGGCAACTCCATGTGGTTAGATTAGAACGACCGGCAACTGGTGGCAATCGTTGCCAAAATTTGCAATTAATGGCGCAGAAAAGATTAGGTGGTATATATGCTGGTATGTTTGATAGGCAAGACTTCATCATTTTAACAGATTGATACGGTCGTATTTTTTTCGAAAAGGAGGATATCCCCCGGCCTCTGCATCAGAGCGATGCATGCGGTCATTTTATTAAAAAGTAATCAGTTCAACAAAGTCTTAAAAAACAAAAAGGCTCTCACAGAGCTAAAATCATCAAGAGGGAATAGCCACAACCGGCGGAATATAGAAAGATAGGAAACTAAACACCTATCCTATTACATGACCGTCATCCAAACCGGTTGAAGATAGCCCGAGCTACCGTCTCTCAACGGGTAGACCCAGTAACCATACGCTCCCTAGCATCCGTCGGAGTGAGTAGCGACCACATACGGATCAAAGTAGTGGCCCTGAAGATAACCTGCAAAAAGTGTATATGTGTTTTCCTATTAAAAACCAAATCGTTCCTGCAGTTCCATATAGCCCATAATAAAGCACATACTCCTACACGGATATGTTTCGCTGTTTCTATCTCAACTTCATTTAGCCACGTCCCAAATAACGTGTGGATGCTATTTGGAGGAGAGATATTAAACGCTATATGTACTGAACGCCATAAAATTTTGGCCATTGGGCAATCGAGAAAGAAGTGTTTGATAGATTCATCATGGTCACAGAAGCAACATCTTCGTGATCCTTCCCAGTTACACTTTGCCAAATTGTCCTTAGTGAGAATCACTTATTTGTGGACAAATCACATAATACGGTCGTATATGTAATTGATTAGATTTATTAATGATTATTGGGCCACTTGATAACGGAAACGGAAGATAAGTACCACATGCTCGCTTCCCCCTGTGCGCTTTCCCTAAAGCTATCAAACACGTTTCCCTAAAGAAACTTTTTAACGTGCAAGGTCAGTTCTATGCTAGTCATGTAGAAGAATACAATGGAAAAGGTCATACTGTTTGAATGGTCAAGTAAACATTCAAAATGTCATCTTTTTAATACTCGAACAAAGGCCAGTTATGTAGTTATGTTTAGAAGAGTATCGTATGGAAAAAGTGATACTGTTTTTAAAGGTCAAGTAGACATTCAAAATGTCATCCTTTATAGTACTGGAACGGCAGGCAACTGGCAGCAACCATTGGAAATTTTTATTTTTTATTTTTTGCGGGTACCATTGCTAAAATTTGAAATGGTGCAAAAAAGATTAGGTGGTATACATACTGTCATGTTTGGTTTGCTTGAGTATTTTATGGATTTAACGGATTGATATGGTACGTCGTATATATAATTTAATTTATTATTAGGTTAGTTAAATGGCTCAGTGATGTACACTTGATACCGAACATAAGTACGTACTCGTACTAGCTAGCTAGCAATGATTCGGTCGTACCACATGCTCGCTTACCGGCCGCCAAGCATGTGTTCTTCTCCGATGGACAGAAGTTCAAATATGACTTATCCATGGAAAGATTCTCTCGCACAAACGACTAGAACAACAGCTTTATCGATGTTAGGTATGAACAAACAGGTATATTATAGTAACATAAACTCACATTTAGTGCAAGTTGTGCAATGCGAAAAGGACACAACACTATTTAAGAAATAATAATAGACCACTAGCAGAACAGTTGGTCTATACTTTGTTCTAATGTGCCATGTTGCGAAAAAAAGAAAACCCAATAAATTATTCTGACTGCTCGACATTATGGTGAATTATCATTTGCTGAACTAGTCTTCGGTTAGTCCTATTATTGATATCTTTGTCCGGATCAAACATGCACCCACGACAGAAAAGTTTTTTTCTTTCGTTACAGATTTTTCCTCGGCTCGGGGTGGAAAGACCGGTTTCCGAAAAATCTCAGAATTTTCTCATTTTTTTCGTCCGAATTTTTCAAACAAAAATTGAATTCCAATTTTTTTTATACTAGCAAAAGGGCCCGTGTGTTGCAATGGGAGAAAAAAAATTATAATCTCCAATGGCCATGACCACATTTTTTCTTTATCACCAAGATAAACTATCACTCTCAATTTCGTGAAATCGTGAACATTTTTTAATACACGTGAACATATTTGCAATCATGAACACTTTTCAAATTCGTGAACATTTTTACAGATTTTCGAATATTTTCTAAAATCATGAACATTTTTTGAATTCATGAACATTTTATACTATCTGCAATTTTTTTTAAATTGTGAACATTTTTAAAACATTTTTGTTGAATAGGCAAACATTTTTTGGGAATTGGTGGAACAATGTTTGAAATTCATGAACATTTCTTTCGATTTAACAAACATTTTTTGAAATGCATAATCATATTTTGAATCAGCGAACATTTTATGAATCAATAAACTATTTTGTATGTCACGAACAGTTTTTGAATTTTTAGAATATTTTTCATTTCATGAACATTTTTTGAATGGACAAACTTTTGTTCAATTTCATTAACACTTTTTATTACACCAACTTTTTAAAAAAAATCATGAACATTTTTTGATTCCCCAACATTTATTTTCAAAATTGCGAACTTTTTTGAATATGTGAACATGTTTTAAATTGGCAAACATTTTCTGAATCCTCAAACATTTACAATATATTAAAAATTAGTTAAAAAATTCATTTTTAAAATTTTTGGAATTATTTGAAGTAAAAAAAAGAAAACGGAAAACCGAAATGGAAAAAACAAAGAAATTTAAAAACAGGCCGCCCGGACATGGACCGGGCCCAACAGGCGTGTTGTGTCTTCTCCCTGCGTGCAGAGCGCATTATAAGGTCCTGCTGCATGGGCCGGACCAGGCGGGGATTCCCTGTGTGAAACGTTTTTTATCACTTATATGTTGTATCGGTGGGTAATATTTTGCAACTTTGAAGGTAATTTGGTTGTCGTATGGGCAGAAGCAATAGCCACTTTATTATTAGGTATAGAAACATTTTCTGAATCCACAAACATTTACGAATTATTAAAAATTAATTTGAAAATTTTTATTTTTTAAAAAATTTTGGAATGTTTTGAAGTCCTAAATTATTTGAAGTAGAAAAAATGAAAACGGAAATCAAATACAAAAAATAAAAAAAGAAATTTAAAAACAGGCTGCCCGGACATGGACCAGGCCCAACAGGCGCGCTGTGTTTTCTCCCTGTACGCAGAGCGCAGTATAAGGTTCCTGCTGCATGGGCCGGCCCAGGCGCGGATTCCCTGTGTGAAATGTTTTTTAATCACTTATAGATGGCATCAGTGGGTAATATTTTACAACTTTGAGGCTAATTTTGATGACGTACGGGCAGAAGCACTCCGTGTTTTATTATTACTAGCAAAATGACCCGTGCGTTGCAACAGGAGAAAAAATATCACACGCTCTTATAGTCCACAAATGGTGGTTTAGAATTTGAGAATATGTAGTTGCAGCCGAAACAAAGATGTTCTTAGCCTACAAATGCACGGTTCAAGATTCCACAGGTCGAGGTCTTTTATTTCAACACTGTTTGCATGTAGATTTAATATGTACAAACAAACGGGATAGCGACCACGAACCAACCTGTGGTTGGATGGTTAGAGGGACAGTGGTATCTCCAGCCCACCAGGGTTCAAGTCGTAAATCTCAAGATGATGTGCCAGCCCAGTCTCTCAAAGGTGCTCATAGGGGTAGGGTGTGTGTGTGTTCGTTCATAGGGGTTAGGGTATACGTGTATGTATGAGCGCTTGCGTCTGTACTGTGTTAAAAAAAAGGCTAATGACCAATCATTTATTCTGTAATGTGTATGCATGTATGTATGAATGGGGTGTTGTTGCAGGTAAAGGAAAACGATCAAAACAAACATTATACATTTGCACACTACGGAGACATACATGCATCATGGGCGGTTAAGCGTCACCAACTTAGGGCATGTTCAACATCATCCAGCTCTTGGCTTCGCTCCACGACCTCAAGCTCATCCTCGCGTCGCCGCCCCGAGCTCGTCATCGTTTACCTCTGACGTGAAACATCGCTCTAAAACTCTTCATGCCTCCTCTATCA
Organism: Thinopyrum elongatum; assembly: GCA_011799875.1. NCBI lineage: Eukaryota > Viridiplantae > Streptophyta > Magnoliopsida > Poales > Poaceae > Thinopyrum > Thinopyrum elongatum. Next base: position 603,040,759 of record CM022300.1, on the reverse strand, counting down.
CATTTATTTTTTTTATTTGCAAATATTTTGTTGCAATTCTTGAATTTGTTTTCCACATGCATATTTATTAAAGACGTGAAGATTTAAAAAAAACATAAACAACATTTTTTTAAGTTCCAACAACAACTTTTTAGTGTCAATAATATGCAAATCAAATTCTTATAATAAAAGAACCCTCCTAATTAATCGAGGATTAACATCTTTCTTTTTCATAAGATATTTAATAGCATCATGATCGGTATGAATATTAACTTTAAAATCAATAATGTAAGGTCTGAATTTATCACATGCAAACACAACAGCTAAAAATTCTTTCGCAGTAGTAGCATAGTTTCTTTGAGCACTATCCAAAGTCTTACTAGCATAATGAATAACGTTTAATTTCTTGTCAATTCTTTGACCTAGGACAGCACCAACAGCATAATCACTAGCATCACACACTATTTCAAAGGGTAAGTTCCAATCAAGTGGTTGAACAATGGGTACAGAAATTAAGACTTTCTTAAATATTTCAAAGCTTCTACGCAAACATCATAAAAAAAATGAAACATCTTTTTGCAAGAGATTGTTAAGAGGCCTAGAAATTTTAGAGAAGTCTTTAATGAACCTCCTATAGAAACTAGCATGACCCAGAAAACTTCTTATACTTTTGATATCCTCAGGCATGACATTTTCTCAATTGGATCAAATTTGGCTTTATCTATCTTAATACCTCTTTTGGAGATTTTATGCCCAAGAACTATACCTTCATTCACCATAAAATGGCACTTCTTCTAATTCAAGATGAGATTAGTTTCTTCACATCTCTACAAAACTCGGTCAAGGTTGCTTAAGCAATCATCAAAAGAAATTCCGTAAACAGAGAAATCATCGATGAATACCTCAACATTCTTTTCACAAAAATCAGAGAATATAGAAGTCATACATCTTTGAAAGGTAGCAGGTGCATTGCATAAACCAAAAGGCATACGTCTGTAAGCATAAGTTCCAAAAGTACAAGTAAAAATGGTTTTCTCTTGATCTTCTTTTGACACAGATATTTAAGAAAACCAGAATATCCATCTAAGAAGCAATAGTGTGTGGGCTTAGATAACCTTTCTAACATTTGATCAATAAAAGGCAGGGGGTAATGATCTTTCCTAATAGTTTTATTTAATTTTCTAAAATCAATTATCATCGTATAACCAGTTACGATTCTTTGTGCGATAAATTCATTTTTATCATTAGGAACAACAGTAATGCCTCTTTTCTTAGAAACACAATGAACAAGACTTACCCATCTACTATCAACTATAGGATAAATTATACCTGCCTCAAGAAGCTTTAATATTTCAGTTCTTACCACATCCTTCATCTTAGGATTCAGACGACGTTGATGATCACCGACTGGTTTAGCATCAGGCTCCACATTGATTTTGTGCTGGCATAAATTACGACTAATGCCCTTAAGATCATCAAGAGTATATCCAATAGCAGCATAGTACTTCCTCGGAGTTTTAAGTAATCTCTTTTCTTCATGCTCTAAAAGGTTAGCATTGATAATAATAGGATATATCTTCTTTTCATCAAGATAAGCATATTTAGTGTATCAGGCAGTTTCTTTAATTCAAACACTGGGTCACTCTTAGGTGGGAGAGGATCTCCCAAAGTTTCAATAGGCAAATTATGTTTAAGGACAGGTGCTTGTCTAAAGAATATTTCATTTCTTTTATTCATATGCATATCATTTTCATGATCTAGTAGATATTGTTCTAAAGGATCGGTAGGAGGAACAGCAATAGAAGCAAGACCAATAATTTCATCTTTATTAGGAAATTCTTTATCATGAGGTTGTCTGCGAAACTTAGAAAAATTAAATTTTTGTGATACATCACCAAAATTAACACTGACCATTTCCCTAGTACAATCAATCTTAGCATTAACCGTATTCAAGAAGGGTCTACCAAATATAATGGGACAAAAATCATTTTGTCGTGATCCAAGAACTGAAAAATCAGTAGGATATTTGATCTTACCACACAAGACTTCAACATCTCTAACAATCCCAAGTGGTGAAATAGAGTGTCTGTTTGCAAGCTTAATAGTAACATTAACATCTTCTATCTCCACAGGTGCAATATCATTCATGACTTCTTGGTAAAGAGAAAATGGAATAGCACTTACGCTAGCACCCATATCACATAAACCATGATAACAATGATCTCCAATTTTAACAGAAACAACAGGCATGCCAATAACAGGTTTGTTTTTATCCGATGTCTCTTGTTTAGCTATCCTAGTTGCTTCCTCATAGAAATATATGACATGTCCATCAACATTATCAACGAAAAGATCTTTGATCATTGCAATATTATGTTCCACTCTAATTTGTTCAGAAGGTTTAAGTGATTTATCATTACTCTTGTTCACCACAGTTGTAGCCTTAACATGTTCCTTAATTCTAACAATTAAAGGGGGTTTCTCAATATAAGCAGTAGACACAACTGGATCAATGTTATAAATAATTGTTTCATCTTTAACTATAAGATCCTCACAATTTTTTTCAATAGGTGGATGAAATTTAAACCACTTCTCCTTAGGGAGATCAACATGAGCAACAAATGATTCACAAAAGGTAGATACTATCTAAGTGTCAAGTCCATATTTAGTACTAAACTTATGAAAAGCATCGGTTTCCATAAAAGATTTAACACAATCAAACTCAAGATTTATACCTGACTCTTTACCTTTGTAGACTTTCCAATCTTCAGAGTTGCGTTTAATTCTTTCCAGAAGATCCCATTTGAATTTAATAGTTTTCTTCATAAAGGAACTAGTAGAAGAAGTATCGAGTATGGATTGATCATTATGAGAAAGTCGAGCATAATTATTTTGTATAGTTATTTCTCTTGAGAGCTCTTTATTGGGGCATGCGTGCATCATATATTTAAGCCTCCCCGACGCTTGAGCCATACTTTCTTCTTCACGAGGCCAAAAATTCCGATCATGATGAACCAAATGCATAGGATAAAACTTCTGGTGAAATTCCAGCTTTAACCGGTTCCAGTCCCATGTTCCAGTATCATCCAATAGCCTATACCATGTCAATGCCTTTCCCCCCTAAAGATAAGGTGAATACTTTCTTCTTAACTCCATCCTCGGATAAACCTGCAAGCTTAAACAATCCACAAATTTCATCTACATAGATCAGGTGCATATCAGGATGTATTGTTCCATCTCCTCCATAAGAATTAGCTAGCAATTTCTGTAACATACCCGAAGGAATCTCTTAATAAATATTTTCGGTGGGTTCAGTAGGTTGAGGAGCGACTCTTACTACTTCCGGTCGAGGTGAAGATACCCCGAACAAGCCCCTCAAAGGATTATTTTTCATAGTAACAAGTGACAGTAAATTTCATCACCTAATAAAAATGTTTCCTTACCAAATTCCACTTACCAAAGGCGCTTCACTCCACGGCAATGGCGCCAGAACAGAGTCTTGATGACCCACAAGTATAGGGGATCAATCGCAGTCCTTTCGATAAGTAAGAGTATCGAACCGAACGAGGAGCAGAAGGAAATGATAAGCGGTTTTCAGCAAGGTATTCTCTGCAGGCACTGAAAGTAGCGGTAACAGATAGTTTTGTAATAAGGTAATTCGTATCAAGTAGCAAGTAGCAATAGTAACAAAGGTGCAACAAGGTGGCCCAATCCTTTTTATAGCAAAGGACAAGCCGGAACATTCTCTTATAATAAGCAAAGCGTTCTTGAGGACACATGGGAATTGTCATCTAGTCAAGTTCATCATGATTAGTTGATTCGCGTTCGTTACTTTGATAATTTGATATGTGAGTGGACCGGTGCTAGGGTGCTGTTCTTACTTGAACAAGCAACCCTCTTATGATTACCCCCTCTCGCAAGCATCGGCAACTACGAAAGAAGAATTAAGAGAAATCTAACCATAGCATGAAACATATGGATCCAAATCAGCCGCTTACGGAATAACACATAAACTAGGGTTTTAGCTCCTATCAGTCTCGAAACCCATCATCTACTTATTACTCCACAATGCCTTCCCTTAGGCCCAAGTATGGTGAAGTGTTATGTAGTCGACGTTGACATGACACCACTAAAGGAAGCAACAACATACATATCATCGAAATATCGAACGAATACCAACTTCACATGATTACTTATAACAAGACTTCTCCCATGTCCTCAAGAACAAAAGTAACTACTCACAAATCATATTCATGTTCAAGATCAGAGGTCTATTGAATATGCTTGAGGATCCGAACATATAATCTTCCATCAAATAAACCAACTAGCATCAACTACGAGATGTAATCAACACTACTAGCAACCCACAGGTACCAATCTGAGGTTTTGGGACAAATATTGAATACAAGAGATGAAGTAGGGTTTGAGATGAGATGGTGCTGGTGAAGATGTTGATGAAGATTGGTCTTCCCATGATGAGAGGATCGTTGGTGATGTCGATGGCTTCAATTTCCCCCTCTCGGAGGGAAGTTTCCTCGGCGGAATCGCTCCGCCGGAGAGCAAAAGTGCTCCTACTTAGGTTCTACCTCGAGACGGTGGCGCTTCGTCCCGAAAGCCTTCTTTTGATTTTTTCTAGGGCAAGTAGAATCATATAGGAGAAGATGGGCACCGGAGGCCTGCTGCAGGGCGCGCCCTAGGGGGGCGCTCCCTGACCTCGTCGCTCTCTGGTGGCCCCCCTCCGGGTAATTCTTTCACCGGTATTTTTTATATATTCCAAAACAATTCTTCATAAATTTTCATGTCAGTTGGAGCTGCGGAGAATATCCAACTCTATTGTTTCCTTTTTAGGTCCAGAATTCCAGCTGCCGGCAATCTCCCTCTTCATGTGAAACTTGCAAAATAAGAGAGAAAAAGGCATTAGAATAACATCATAAAATGAAATAATGACCTAAAATATAATAAATAACCATAGAAAAACATGATACAAAATGGATGTATCAGCACCCAGCATATTATATAAGGAAATTCCAGTAGTGGTGTTTGGTTGCACACTTTCGGGTCGTTTTTGTTACCTTGCATCTACTTATCGTGAGCTTACCAGCCCAATATTATTCACATACGATCATACAGACTTAGATGGACAGCAAATACACAATGACGACAAACTAGACAAGTATTATGAAGTCTTTGAGGCGGCCAGACCCTGCACCTTTGCCCACACCATTTCTGCTTACAACGCCTTTGCCTCCTCCATTAGTGTTGTTCTCAGACAGAAGAGGGTGCTCTTCTAGCAGGGACATCAAGTAAGCTTATTCTGCCTCCTCTAGAGTCTCAAATTGTTTGCAGCAATTGTTGGGGAAATTCTCCACTTGAGCAGAGCAAGAGCTCCATGAAGCGTAGATTCCTGGAACTCTCCCTGTGAACACCACAAACCACTACAACACAAAAGGTCAAGATTACAACATGCAAAACTAGCAACATAGGATCACAAGAGAGAAATGCAACATAAGCAAAGCATGCATTGACCATATACCAAAAGTAGCACAAGGTTCTGCCGCCTAGTATGGTGTCAACCTACCGCCACATCAAAAGAGGGCCACCGCAAGTTCAGCTTGTGGGGGGTTAGCATATTTACCACCTCACGTACCCAAAATATACAGGCCATATCAAGTTTTGTTGTCCTGGCTACCCAAAATATACATCATATCATCATCATCATCATCATAAAGCATGCTTGGACCCCCCCCCCCCCCCCCCCCTCCCCCAGCAGACCTAGCACTACATGCAGTAGTGCTTGGTCAGAAGGTCATGAGCCAGAGCTTCTGGTGGTTCTCATATCATAACAAAGCCTAGACCTTGTGACTTGTTGTCCAGGAGGTGGCTGAGAGCTACTATTTTGTACTCGGCACTAAACTCAGGTGTCTCCATGATAGTGTTGTAGAGGCCAGGGTGCACGTCCACAGGCATGCTCTCTCTGATGGCGGACGTCGCCTCCTTGACGGCCTCGGTCATGCTAGTGAAGACAAGGACCTCCTCATCCACCAAAGCACCCATCTTCCACTTCCTCTCCCCCCTCTGAACTGGCTTCAGTGCATTCTCATCAATCTTCTCACCATTCTTCTCATCGACATCGATGTGGATAGTGTCCAACTCCTGGGTACCGCTGTCAGGATAATCATGGGAGGGCGTACCAAGAGGCTCACTAGATCCCATGGCATCATTTCTAGTTGCCAGACCGAAGGAGAAGATGGTCTGCAGCTGGTAGTAGTTTTTGATGGGCTTGTTGAGGAACTTGACGTCTTTGTGGTGATCCTAGGGACACAAAACATAGTTAGACAGTGAGGCTTGACTGGCTAGGTGAATGTGCACAAAGTTAGAGAGTTAGGCTAACCAGAATGTGGCCTCTTAAGTTCTCGTTCTCCAAGATAATGCTCTGAGTCTCGTCATTACACCGTGCACCACTAAGGTCTTTAAGCTTTGAAACCTTTATACACCTTACTCTCCACTTCCCGAGGTGGTTGTACACCTGAGTCGAGATGACCTCTTGGCCAGAGAACTCAAACACCAGCTTGGCAACTGTGTTCAGGTGCACCTCCTTAAACCGTTTGGCAGCCCTCGCCCCGAAGGCGATGATATCGCACATCTTGTTCAGCACAAAGGTGGACAATAATGGAGGACACTTCATGGTCGTCCCCATCTTGCTCTTCTCACTTTGGAAGCCTTGAGAGCCTGCCTTTTAACTTTATCCATTGCACGATCAGGCATCTTGACCAGAGATGTGAATTCATCCTAGGCACCTCGTACAACTCTGCATCTTGGGTAACCGGCACCTCGAACACCTGAGAGTACAAGACAAAGGAGAGGTCGAGCTGCCTATTTGACTCCACTATGGCCTGGCTAAAGTCATCGGTGGTCATCTCTTACAATGGTTAGGACCAAGACAATTACATCACTCCAATGGTTACACTAATAGATCTATTGCACAACAGTGAATAAATCTTTATAGCACATTATCACAACATCATGAAAAACACCACTTCCAATATCTACCCAATCATTATGTACCACACCATTATCTACCACGCCATGATCTAGCAGAGCACATTATCTATCACATACTCACAACACTATCTACCTTAACATTTAGATCTACCACAACATCATCAAAAGCATCACTGCGAACATGCCGAAACTACCAAATCGCAACAGAACTTCATTATATACGTCATGCTGAGAGTAAGTCATGAAGCAAAACTTGCTCAAACTACATCATGACCTAAGGATCTACTCAATACTGACAAATTCAATCTAGAAGATCTAGGGTTTGAATGTACTTACAGGCATCGGAGGAGCAAATGAGGCCGCTCTCAGCTTGGAGAAAAAGAGAAAGTGGTTTACCCCATCCGCCGTCCACCAACGCAGACCAGATGAGAAGATGATGCCGCTTACCTGCTCGTCATTGAAGATGCTTCACTGCCAGGTGGAGAGCTCGTAGGGGGGGATGGGGACGGGAGTTTCGGCGGTGAGCCGAAGGGGGTGAAATAGGGGCGCAAAAATGGTGGGCGGTGAGCGAAATTTCTCGTATTTTCACGTGGACGCGAGAGCTCGCGCCATCTCCATGGTCTCATGAGCTTGAACGAGCTCGGCTACGAGATTCCCCTTTTTGCCCGCAGGGAGGATCGCTCTGATCTAAATGGCAGAGAAGTTTCAATATTTCTACCTTTTCATGTTGGAGGGGCGACCGTCCATTGAACTACCAAAAAAGGGGGAAACGACCGATTAGGGCGTTCCTCCAGCGCCTGGCTGAGGTGTGCTTTAAAGTTCGTGCGGGCCAGAAATGTGATGCGGCCCATACAACCAAACGGGCCATTTTTGCATCCCCACAGCCTGCATGGAAGCAATGTGGGCCACCAAACATGCCCCATTTTTCTGTGTTATGGTGATACGAGTGTGGAGTCTTCTGATGGGAAGAGTGTAGAGAATGACATGTACTTAGGAGAGAAAAGGACTCAAAGGAGAGAGAAAAGGCAGAAGAACAACATAACTGTTTGGCACGAAACGGTCACAATGCACGTATTGGTATAAGTATAAACTCAAAGAAAAACCACCACATATTGGTGGCATCTGATAATGACATGTGACTAAGATGGTCGTTTCTCGTATCCATGTGGACATAATGACAATATGTATTTAGTCGCAATGTACGGGCAGATGGTTGGTTACCAAATAGTTATATTCAGTAAAAAGCTGGCCGCAGCAATTCAGGGGCATTATCTAGACAAAAAATAAAAATTCTGTTTTCGCTCGCAATTGGAGTGTGGCGGGGGGCTGCCTTCGTGTTTTTCTGCACGATTTGTACTCTGAACCATGGGTCCCACACTTTGGAAACTCACAAGTCCCAAGTCAGCGCAACTCCACATTGACACGTAAACCCACTAACAAGTGGATCCAGGGTACCACATGTAAGAGTCGCTATGAAAACTATCTCCATCCTAAAATAGGACTATGCTAGTAGGACCCACATGCAAAAATTGGGGAGTTGTAGAACCAAACCGATCGCTCCTGGCCCCCGCGTCGCTCCCAGGCGGGGCGACTCGGGCAGAACCCTAGCGCAGCCGCCACCCCTTCCCCCTCCGATCCTGCTCCCCCCGCCACCACCGAAGGACGCCTCTGGTCAAAGGCCGAGAGGCTGACGGCAGTGACGGGTCCTCATCCTTCTCGCGCGACTGATGGCGGCGGGGGCCACATCCTTTCTCGCGTAGTGGGATCTCCAGCTAGAGATTCATGGCGGCCCTGGACGGCGTGGTTCGTCCGGCGGAGATGGGCGCCGGGGCGGCCGCCCCGGATTTATTCGGCGACCTCGACTGTCGTTCTGGCTGCGAGGGCGGAACGGCGACAGGTTCGGGGGGCTCTGTGCGCTCTGCTATTTATCTCTGCGTGGTGCGGGTGGCGGCAGCGGTGCCCGCTGAGATCTCCGGCATGCTGTTGGGAATTGGGGGGTGGCGTAGTCCTTGGATTCTTTTGCTCTAAGATGGTGTTCTGCCGGTTGCACGCCCTCATGGATCTGGCCATTGACGAGTTCCAGAATGTTCCACCGGAGATCTTCATTGGGTGCTTGACGCGTGTAGATTGCTGGATCGGATGGGATTCGGTCGTGTGCGCCCCTATTTCAGCCCGAGTGGCTTCAGGAGGGCGTGACGCGAAGCTTCGGTGCCAGTTGACATTATGGGACATTTGTGTATTTCGATTTCATGGTGAAGATAGCGGTGGAGAACGTCATGGTGGCTGAGGTCCGAGGCCTTGTAATGGCGGATCGAGTCTTCATATCGATGAGGACTTTGCTTGGTGATTCGTGACTCGTAGCAGTAGCACCGGCAAGTACCTGGCAGTGACCTTGTTGAATGCGTTGTTTTGAGAGCGCGGATCTTCTCCAGGGTGAAAACCAAAGATCTATGATTAGGTGATGACGGTGCTTGTGCACTGTTTGCTTCTTGGAGCCATCGCTTTTGGACAATTTGGACCTCGGGTGTTGTCTAGGTGGTGGTTCATGCTGTAGCTAGAAGAATTGATCACTGTAGCGGGATCTTGTCTTTTGGCTGTGTGCATCTGTAATGTCTTTACGATATTGCGTTGTTGCACAGGCTTGGGTGTAATTGGTATCTCCGCGATATTATTATATTCCCTTTATCGAAAAAATGGCCATGTGGGCAAAATCGCTTTGGTGTCTATCCAGTTACCATCATGAACCAGAAACTATGGTGCCACATGTGTTGTAAGGATCTAAATTGTGCATAAGACTAAAAATAAGGTCGCTAACCGTGCTGCCCATTTTACGACAATTTCATGCTATGAAATCATGACCTTTCTTGAAAAAATCGTTGTAAAGTTTTAGGGTTTTAACTCTCCCAAATGCTTTATGACCATTTGGTGAGAAATCCTCATAGATTTATGCTCATTTCACCTACGGCCACTAAGAAAAGGTCAGAATCAACATATATTTCTTGTAGTGACAACAGAACTACGCCTCACTCAAACAATCCCATAAGAATACATGAGAAAGATTAGAAACTAAAAATGACTAAATTGTAGTTTATAAAAATCAATGCCAACACACTTGAGAAAATTACCAAACTTCTCTAAGAAGATGCAACAATAAGTCAGAGGGCATCTTCGTTTCACCGTCCAGAAAACGTGCCTATTTCTGTCAGCGGCCCACCAATATGACCAGACTGGAAGGAGCTCTCGTCGTTGCTGACACCTGATATCATCATCTCAAGCTGCTTTGGAATTTCAGTATCCATGGATTTCTTAAATCGAGGAGTCCCAGAAATAGACTGCTTTTCGCTTGAAACCGCCGGCAGCCACACTTTGAGCCTTGAAACAACCTCGGTCATGGTCGGCCGGTCGATGGAAGCGTTTTCGACGCAGTTCAAGGCAATATCTACAGCACTCTCCACTGAACTGACATCGTACTGATCCAACAGCCTCTTGTCTACAACATCGTGAATGCTTCCCTTAGCTATCTTTTGGCGCACCCAATTCGGTAGATGGATGGTTTGAGGTTCCATCAATACCGGGGGTTGGCCAGTGATGACCTCCAAGAGGACGATGCCAAAGCTGTAAACATCTGTCTTGACAGTGAGTTGGAAAGTTGCATGGTACTCAGGGTCGAGGTAGCCAAGAGTGCCAGCAGCAACAGTAGATATGTGTGTGTGAGCATCGTTAAAAGCCCGTGAAAGCCCAAAATCCGATATTATTCCCACCAGGTTCTTGTCGAGAAGAATATTGGCGGTCTTCACATCTCTGTGCACTATTGACGGGGTGCATAACTCATGTAGATACTCTAATCCTGTAGATTATTAAAACTTGTAGTTTGTCAATAGGCACATACATACATGACCTAAAGGAAAATACACAACTGAAATGCGGACCTTGTGCAGCATCAAGTGCAATATGAAGTCGTTGTTCCCAATTCAAACTATATATCTCTCCTGCATTAATTGATACCAAATTAATGCATGTGCCATTTGATAAATGCTAGGTATTTTAAAATTTTCGCATATTTAAACTAACAAATTGTGGTTACAAACACAATGATTAACCATAGTAACAATTGGTATACTAATATCTAAGACATGCATAAACATGCACTTTGACCTTCAAGATATCACTAATTTTCCTCTTCTTCATAGAGCATTTTTATATACAAATCCAATTAACAATCGAACGAAGCTACTGAAGTATTATTTGAATACATACCTCTCTACTTGCTTTGTTTCGTACTACCTTTGAAAGATATATATGTTTATAAGTTGTGATTATCTTTCTAGGGTTATGAATGTATGAATCTAAGACTGTAACTGTGGTAGCCTCACTTTGTTAGAAAAATATTTATGACCATGTGATGGTGATGACATTAAAAGCATATCTGAAATCAAGTCTAGCAACTCAACTATATAGACTAAGAGCCATAATTGTTTTGGAAATCAACTAAACCTTTAACATGGAAAATTTATTGAACACATAAATCCCGATTCCACTACAATATCAAAGCTAGAGTAGTTTGATTTTAGAATTTTATTTTATAGTGAACACACATGTCAAATTTTATGTTATGCTATGGAACACAATATATTGATAAAATTTAAAAAGTAAGTGATTCCCAGTGCTTAGTGAAAACTATTTGCATCTCGGTTGTTGTGTAGTTTTTGGTTTTGTAGGAAGTAGAACCATGAAATGGTCAATTAGTTTTTAATATTGAACATATTTTGGGTTTAATTCAATCATTTGATTTAATTGAGTTAAGGTTCATTTGATCTTTGTAGCATCTAAATATAAGTTACCAGAATAACTAACTGCAGCTGCAAGTTGGGTTTGTTGTACCTAAGTCAGCTATGCTTGACAAGAACATTAATAAAAGTTAAGACAGAAACCTGCTCTTAGAAGTTGTTGAAGATTTCCACCAGGCATGAAGTCATAAACGAGTGCTAGGCACTTCTTGTTTTGGCAATATCCTTTTAAAGTCACGAGATTCTTATGATGAACTTTGGACAAGGTTTGCACCTGCGATAGTAGATATAGTTACCAACGATTCAAGAGTTGAAGACACATGCTTCATTTGGTGAACTAACATCGTGGCAGTTGCAAATGCACTACGAGGGTATCATCTTTGTATTGTGTTGAATATGTTAAAAAATCAATAAGGGTTTTGTAGACATTCATATAATACGAAAGAATAAAATTCAATCATGTATATAACAAGCGCAATCATCATGTTAACATTCATGGTTATTGCATTTATGTATCTCTAGCCTTTAAACTCTACTTTTTATATCTTGGTTTTTTTGTATATAATAAATGTAGACTATGGAAATGGTTTTATATAACTTGCATACTTTAACTTTGTCTTTGACAAAATACTCATGTGGCCTAGTTGGCTCTGTATTGTACCTCAGGGAGGAAGTCTGTTGACTCTGCTATTGATGTCTCCATGAGCACTTTAACAGCTACCTCATCACCATTTTCCAGTATGCCATGATAAACAATACCAAAGCCTCCTTTTCCAACAATTGTTTGAAAGTTGTTTGTTATGAGCTTCAACTCTGCGTATGTGAACCGTCTGATGTCAATATGTAGGGGAGTTTCCTCTTCATACATAGCATAATCCTCATTGTATGTTGACTTCTCTGCAAGGTGAAGAGGGTTTGTTTTCATGCAAGCTTAGGTCTAGAATTGTGGTGAAATTTGCACCACCCTTGCATTGATGGAAGGAATTTTGAAGTGTATAGTTTTATTTTACCTTTCCAAAATAACTTCCAGAGTATGCACATTCCTACTAGAAGCGATATCAGTACCACGGGAACTGTCACTGCAATCAGCAAGATAGGCGTGGTTTTCCTCTTCTTCGTCTTATCTAAGCAGTATGTATCTTTTTTGTTTGAGCATATAGGATTTCCTTCTAATCTAATGACACAATTAAACAACATACATACAAAATCAGCTCAAATATCTTAGCTGCTCTACAAAGTTAGGATTATAACATCACTCTATTTTCAAAGATGACTAATCTGCAAATAGTTCTTGTACAGAACTCAACCCTTCAAATGAACAAACTACATGATTTCTAAATCACGTGCAGTTACTATTAGGTCCTTAGCTTCCTCCCATTTTAAAAGACCTAGATGATAAGGCATGTATACTTATTGGATGCCAGTACACGTAATTAAGGGCATGTTTGGATCGATAAATGCACGGACACACTTTCAGTGCACCCAAATTGGCCACCACGACTTAGATTAACTAGATGATGCTCCGCGCATTGCTGCAGGAATCTTGGTAAAACAGATGCATATATAGATGTTAAAAGCCTAAAACTATTGCAAAAACAAATTTAAGAATGCTCTCAGTCAAACGGGGTGTTAAAAGACTAAAACAATTGAAAACAATAAAGTATATGAAGCATGTAACAAAATGTTATATAAAAAGGGAAATCTATTGGATTGAAGTCAAACAGGGTGCCATTTTTAACAAAAGTGTGCATGACCTACATATATTTGCTCCAAGCGTCTAACGTACAAACATATGTAGGTCATGGTACAAAACAACAAAAATGTGTAACATGACAGTCTATGTTGTGCACAAAAAGTAGTGAAACAAATCCATGCATGATTGCTGAGGTGGCATGGTTGCATGAATAGATTAGTGCACAAATTGTAACTTGTGACCACATGCATGACTTGATGATGTGGAATAGCTGCATGAAAAGGAAAAATAGATAGTGGGTTGTAACTATTTAACAATAGAGGATTTGCCAAGAGTTTATGGATACGACAAGTGGAGTTGTTGTCGCATGGTGCTAGAAAAGTGTGATACATGACAAGTATGGCACTAGCCAAACAGCGGGCAGAGAAAGGCAAACTCACTTATATTTTAACAAATGCACTTACAGTAATGTGCAAATTTTGTTGCTAAACCGAATTGTTTCTATGATAACCAAACTTAGGTTGAGCCTAATTCTTCTCAGGTGCAGTTGTTTAGTTCATTTGAGATAATCTAGTAACAAATTGTGCAACAAAGCATGCCAAACCTTAAGTCCAGCAGACCGGCCTGGACTCGCTGAAGAATAGAATGAGGGATTGGTCCATCTAGCTTGTTATTTGACAAGTTACTGAAAAATAATAGTTAGCACCATTCATCTAAAATTTATATCATCAGCCATAGATGTAATCAGAGACTTACAGAACTTTAAGTGACTTCAGTTGATAGTCTGGAATAGCTCCCGTCAGATTGTTGTGTGATAAATCCCTACATACATTTTGTTCATAGGATCATGAAAGACGACAACATATTCTTGCTAGCAGGGGAATATTATGTTGTGGGCACCACTTACAAGTTTTCTAATGATGTCATGTTCATGAATGATATGGCAAGACCACCACCTATTCCACTGCTAGAAAGATTTCTGTAAAAAAAATAATGTTAATTCAAGATTATTATTATTTTGAAAAGGAGGATCACCCCCGGCCTCTGCATCAGAATGATGCATGCAGTCATGATGTTAATTCAAGTACCTTTAATTAAGTGACAGCATTGAGCTAACATGTATTTTCAAAGAATATGTAAATGTCTTTCTCTGGTTCAGTTTTATACTAGCTTCTTTCAATATTTCAACTGAATTACATGTATTTTCAAGATCTTAGGACATGGGGTCGGGTTTATCCATTGTGATATATGTATTAACAAAAAAAAGAACATATCTGGTGCAGCATGCCAATGAAAAGGTAACTTCCGTGGAGCGTTAAATTACTTAAGGTTGATGCAATGCAATGCACTTCAAAGCTTTAAATGATTGAGTTGCAATGTTTAGATTCAGACACCCGGTGAAAAAAACTGTGGGCCTCCTCAGTCCGGCAGGCGTGAGCCTCAGGGTCGGGCGGTGGCGCGGCGGTAGCAACCGGCGGCGGAGACGCGGGTTGTGGCCGGCGGCGTGAAGGGGATGCAGCGGCGGTGGTGTGCGGCGGGCTCCGGTGGCTGCGAACGTCCAGATCTGCACCCAGGCGGCGAGGGCCGAGGGTGGCGCGAGCTGCGGACGTGCACACCCATGCCGTGGCCCCTGCTGGTGGTGGTGGAGGCGCAGCGGCGATGGCAGGTGGGCGTGTTGGTCGGTCTCCGGGCGTTCCGCTGGCTGGACGACGGCGGCATTGCAGATGGGCTCCCCGATGAGTACCTTGGCGATTGGCGGCGGTCTTTGGGGGTCCTCCTTGCCAGTGGCCGGGTCTGCGTCGGTGGCTTTGCGCGGTTCTGCATCGGCCACTGAGGTGGGGCGGCACAGGGGTATGTCTGGTGGGGCGGTTGGCTAGAGGGATGGGCGGCGCCGATGTGCTCGGGCCACCTGTCATTGGCACAGGGGTATGCCGGTCCGGTTGCGTCCACTCCCCCACCTCCCCCTTTCGCCGGCCACGTGCGGGCCATCGCAGCTCTGGCGATGTTCAAGGTGGGACGTATGCTACGGTTCGTCGGTCGGGGGTGTCCCTTTGGTACAAAGCAGATCTCTTTGGATGGTCTTGGGGGTGTTGTGATGATGGGCAGCGGCCCTGGCGGCGGGACGCGTGGCATTCGGGGGCGGAACCTGTGTCTCAGGCGAGGGCGAGCAGCCATGGCTTCGCAGGGGGCTTGGCTGCGGGCGGTTGTGGAGCAGGGGTGTGCCGGAGGTGTGTGAGCATCGGGGTACATTACTTGCTCAGTTCTTGTACTGGCCGGCGGCGGCGGCGTCCATGGATGTCGTATTCTTCATGAAGGCTCCGTCGTGGTGCTCCCACTCCTTGCCTGTGGCTCCGAGTGAAAACTTAATCTGCGGATCGGATGGTGGCGGCTATCCGTGGTCGTACCCTTCTGGGAGGCACCGTCTTGGAGTCCTTGCTTCGTCATTGTTCGTCTCACCCCTCCTCGGTGGTGTGGAGGTCTCCGTCTTCTCCAAGTAGTTTGCTTGGTTGTCGTCTGAGTGCAGTGATGGTACCCGGCACCTTTGTATCTTGCTTTGGGTGTGTGGTGTTGTGTGCCGTGGTGGCGTGTGTTTGTATCGGTTCGCTCGGATGTCTGTGGTGATGGTTGCTTTATAATATAAAGCGGGGGAAACCCCTTTTCGGTAATGTTTAGATTCTGAATTTATATGATACAAGTCTTGGTTATGTACTTACACCGTTACAATCCTCGGAATCTGATTGCTCTTAGAGTAGTCACAAGTCAATCCTTTCCAGGAATACTCTATTGGAGAGCATGGATCTCCATTCCAGCTTGTCCGTGCCAAATTGTATTGTGCCTTGACGGCTTTCATGTACTTTACTACAACAGCAAAAGACAAGTGTAAATATATAGACGGCATAAAGTAGCTGTATTAGATTAGCTTAAGAAGCACATTATTTAAGCAATACTTCCTCCGTTTCTAAATATAAGCCTTTTAGGGATTCCAATACAGATTACATACGAAGCAAAATAAATGAATCAACACTCTAAAATGTCTTATATTTAGAGACGGAGGGAGTAGAACTGGTTAAATTGAAGTAATTCATTTATCTACTAGGGTTTTCCAATGGCACATTAGCATTATTTGACCTTTAAAGGATGGTTTACTGTGGAATTGAGTGTGCAACTGGTTGATAAACTTGATCTTATTACTTAACTGAAGATCGTGACGATGTGGAATAGAGCCCAGAATTTTCAGGGGTCTAGACAGTGAGGTCATTAGCATTTGTCAATTACATGACGATCATGTGAATCTGCTGCTACATACTCCCCTCTTCCTGAATATAAGTCTTTTTAGAGATTCTAATATGGACTACATATGAAGCAAAATGAGTGAATCTACACTCTAAAATACGTATATATACATCCGTATGTTGTCCATATTGAAATCTCTAAAAAGACTATATTTACAAACGGAGTGAGGGAATACATGACAAATGTGTGATGCACGTGCAGTATATACATTAATCTTACCATCATCAGAGTCGGTGGTGAGATTCTTCATCAAAACAAGCGCGTACACCTCCAACGCGTTGATGAGTGGCGGAAGACTCGAGCCGGCCGTCTTGTTTAAGTTGAAGATGAAGTATGCGTCACCCTTCTGCGCGAAAAGCCCGCTCTTGTACATGCTGTCCACCTTTAATCGTGACGGGGAAAAGTCTGGGAACAGCCCTTCGCCGGCGCTGTAGATGTTGAACCTCCTATTCGGGTTGCTCTCGTTTAGCTCGGTGAAGTGAAAGACCGAGAGAAGCTGTAGGGTCTTAGCGTCTTTATTGCTCTCCGATGCCACGTTGATTTGTATGCCGGAGTAGTTTGCGCCTAAGCTCGTGGCACTCTGCAAGATGGCGGACGGCACCTTGAAGTCGTTGTTGCCTGGGAGGTTCTCCAAGTTATTGCTGGTGTTCAGGCTGATAAGGGGGTAGTGGTAGCGGTCGCCGACGCTCGAAGAATAGCTATCCCAGAATCGGTCATAATTATCCGTTGGATATCTTCATCGCACACACAATGAAAACAGATAAATAGCTAGGACAATATTCTAATCTTTTAGTATTTACTTAAAAGCTACTAATTGCTAGCAATCCCTAACTTCTTGTTGCTTTTGAGATTTACTTCTCCCTCCTTTCACTTTTGTAAGACGTTTTAGCCATTTAAGACAACACCAAAAACAGTTCAATTTCAGCTGTCTAAAACGTCTTACAAAAGTGAACAGAGGGAGTATTACTTTCTGGGTACTTTCTGTTAGAAGCAATTGCGGATTCAGGAAACAAAGAAGTAGCAAACGCTCTTAAATGTGCCAACGTAGCAAAATGAATTTAAGACAACCATTGACAGGCATATTTCAGATATAATCCAAAACTAGTATTATGGATGGCAGACTTGTCTCACCTTGTGACATCGTCGGTGATGTTGCCAAATCTGTATCGAATAAAGTAGCTGACTGACACAAAAATATTGACAAAAGGGTACATCGTATCTAGTAGTGGCCTCATCTCCAAAGAAGATATGAAAGGAATCCCGGAACCGAAGTTTATCAGGCAAACGGACACGGAGCTGCCTGTAGCAACGGTGAGCACCTCCTTCCATACCGTTTTATCTGTACGCCAATTTGACAAGTCCACCGAATCCCAGAAATTGACGCCGACATGGAGCCCAAACCGAAACAGCGACCCGTCCTGAGTCTTGTTCAACCTATCATAGTTGCCGTAAGTAAACATGGCCCTCAACAGATACTTCTTACCGGGGGTGGATGGAAGTGTATAGCAATTCCTTAAACCGTCAGGGAAGCTCCTCAGGGTTCTTTGGTTTTCATATTCTGCGCCAGCCATGAACTCTGGTAAAATCTCGTGCTTCTGACCGCTCTCGACAAATTCATCGTCAGAACTGTACCGTAGCTCTAAGGTGGTGTCAGGGTAGGCACTGGAGTTTTTCAATCCACAATCGATGTTTATGAACCCTGCACGAACGCAGAGAAGGTATCGTTATCATGTGTTTCAACCTAAAGATGTACAAAGTAATGATCACGGCATATGCGGCGGCTATGCATGCAATAGCTAATAAAATTTTGTGATTTCAGAGATTTCAGCCACGTGAGAATTTTTAAAGTTGCACGCGGAAGAAAACTGAAGTGTGCGTGCAGATGTTGCGGAGCTTAAAATTAAGAGAAAAGTATATTTTTCGTCCCTCAACTCTTCGCTGAGTTTAGTTTTCGTCCCTCAACTCTAAAACCGGACAGAGTGCACCCCGAACTATCGAAACCGGTCACTTTTCGTCCCTGCTGCTGAGTCAACCCGGTTTTGACCATGTGTGAACAGTACATCCGATGAACAGTAAATTCGAAAAAATAGCAAAAAAATTCTGAAAATTTATGGCATCGAAGATACTCAGGTGCGCCACGTGCGTGCAAATTTTCCTCATGTTTGGAAGTTCGAGGAGCACGCAGCAAAAAAAAAGTAAATGTACTCTGAAGTGAACAGTAAAATCAAAAAATAGCAAAAAAAATCAAAAAATTTGGCATCGAGGATGCTCAGGTGGGCAAGATGGGTGCAAAATTTTGTGGTAAAATAAGATCCGAGGGTTTGGAAACCACCCAAAGCGGCACGCACATGTGTGCTATTTTGTTTTTTTGGCACGACCTTCTCGGATGTCATTTTACCACGAAAATATGTACGAACCTTGCACACCCGAGCATCTTCGATACCAAAAAATTTCAGAATTTTTTGATTTTTTTTATTTTTACTGTTCACTTCAGAGTAGATTTACTTTTTTTTTTGCTGCGAGCTCATCAAACTTCCAAACATGACGAAAATTTACACACATGTGGCGCACCTGAGTATCTTCGATGCCATAAAATTTCAGATTTTTTTGCTAAATTTTTCGAATTTACTGTTCATCTGATGTACTGTTCATGCATGATCAAAACCGGGTTGACTCAGCAGTAGGGACGAAAAGTGACTGGTTTCGAGGGTTTGGGGTGCACTCTATCCGGTTTTAGAGTTGAGGGACGAAAACTAAACTCAGCGAAGAGTTGAAAGACGAAAAGTATATTTTTCTCTAAAATTAAAGGTGCAGGAATCAACAAGGGAAAGCTAGGAGGACATGATTTGAAAATTACCGGGAGGAGGCTGGGCTCGGACTTGAATCGTCATGACCAGCATGAGAAGCAGCGCAAAGATCCATGTCAGCTTTGTACCGAAGCCGATCGCCATGTGGTGCTCTTTGGTTATTGGGATGTGTGAAGCAAGATACAAACGATGTGTGCAGTTATATAGCAGAGAATGACAACTACTCCCTCCGTTCGGAATTACTTGTCTCGGAAATGGATGTGGCGCTCTTTGGTTATTGGGATGTGTGAAGCAAGATACAAACGATGTGTGCAGTTATATAGCAGAGAATGACAACTACTCCCTCCGTTCGGAATTACTTGTCTCGGAAATGGATGTATCTAAAACTAAAATACGTCTAGATACATCCATTTCTGCGACAAGTAATTCCGAACGGAGGGAGTACCACGGTTTGGTAGCGTGCAGTATTTGATACCGGCCGGTTTGGTTGACCAGACTCGGCGCTGGATGAACAATGCAATGCAAAGGAGCTAAAAACCGGTAACCTTCTGGGGAGTATGCAACTTCCATTCATGTCATGCATCAAAAGGAAAGAGACTGCAGCTTTCCCCATTAGGAACTCAGCCTGCCGTGCCAAACTCAAAGGGAAAAAAAAAATAACAACTTGCAAGGGCAGTTCCACGATGCTACGCTCACGGACACGGCTAGGCTGATATAAGAATGAGCAATAACGCATTTCTCAGTCTCTGACGTCAACAGGATGTTTTTATTTCGACGCAATCTCATCATCGGCATGTATGTGGTCGCATGTCAGACGATGCCGCTCGGTCGCATGTCCAATAGTTACAAACAGGAAAAAGGATGAGGGCATAGCGGGGCAATAAATATTTTCTATAATGGGTGCTTCAATTTTTTTTTTAACACAGTACAGAAGCAAGCTCACATACGCGCATCGCCGGAAATCCTGAAATAAATCCGGAAATAATGCGAGCATCAGGACTTGAACTCTGGTGGGCTGGGAATACCACTGTCCCTCTAACCATTCAACCACAGGTTGGTTCGCTTCATTATTACTTATAAAGATTTAAGTATTACACCCGACCACCGCACAATTAAGATGCACATAGCCAAACCAAGTCCAAAGTCATAAAGAAAAAAAAGGCAAAATACAAGTAATCATAAGATTGTATGACGGCCAATCCAAAGATCATGCATGTTGCCATCCATGTCGGATAAAATTATCTCTCGCCATGTTCTTCAAGCGTGTACACACCTCCGTAAACAGATCTTGATTTTCCACACGTTATAGAGACGACCATAAACGGAACGTACCGGTACATTTGTAGATAACCTACATAAGAGAAGTGCTTTTATCATTAAAAACCTTATCATTTCTACATAGCCACTACGACTAAATAATAGCAAGCGCTCCCACCCTAAAGAGAATTCTAAACCTGTGACCAATCTCATGCAACTAGTTGCTAAATATATTACCAAAACTATGTGAAGGATACAAGCCAGAAGCTACTTGAATTACTGACCATATAGAACGAGCTAATTTGCATTAGAAAAACAAGTGTTTTATTGTTTCGTTGTAGTGCGAGCGGAGACTTCCTACTTACAGGCGTACCGCATCAACAACCATTGCAGTGTGTGCAAACACGCCGTTCCAGCGTCATCGAAAGCAATCGAGTTGGAGACCCGCGTGCACGTCGAGCCGACGACGGCTTCCTTGCTTCTTAGTTGAAGAGGCATCAAGTGGCCAGCTTTAAATTAATAAAGCCCACAAGGTTCACATGTTACAGCTTAGGTTCCTGTGGATCTCAGGTTACAATAAGGATCGCAAACGATCTGGAACGAGTTCAGCCCTTACACTAATTCAATAGGAAAGCAAAACGAAAGCCTAAGTAGAGGAAATGGTCGCAACCGGCTCACAGGTAACTTGTACACGTGACACAGCTCCGTGAACAGCCAGTCGATGATGGCGCAGTCCTCAGGCTTGGAGAGAGGCCTCCATTGCTGTAAGAGCAAACCAATTTTGAAGAAGCAATCAGCAGGTTGCCGCGGGAAAATAGCATCGATGGCGAACTTGTCTCTAATGCTCCAAAGAGCCCAACAAACAGCAAAAAGAAGCCACACAAAATTCCTACCTTTGCCAGAGAGGGCTAAGATGATTTCCCAGAATTAGTCAAAAATTTGCAGATTCCTTAGGAACCATCTGAGTGGCCGTGTCGCAGCTCCAGCTAGTCTCCATAGGGGAGACGACCCCTCATATGATGTTGGGGAAGATATCATCGCGTTGAGAAAGTAGTCGTAGTCACGCGAGTGTGCTCCCTGTAAAGCTAAACGCATCTCTCCCGGAAAGGTTCACGAGAGGTAGGTTCTGGAGGCCTACTATCCCTTTTCCAATTGCACTCCAAAAGATGGGATGGAGAAGACTTGGGTGGCGATGCAATGTTTTGAAACCGGGTGGAACCATACACTGTCGGAATAACTGGATATCTTGGCGGCATTTACTATGTTGACGGCTTTTTGTCGGGGTCGTCGGCATAGGTGGACATATGCCGATGGTATGGGAAAAG
Organism: Thinopyrum elongatum; assembly: GCA_011799875.1. Classification (NCBI taxonomy): domain Eukaryota; kingdom Viridiplantae; phylum Streptophyta; class Magnoliopsida; order Poales; family Poaceae; genus Thinopyrum; species Thinopyrum elongatum. Next base: position 603,018,615 of record CM022300.1, on the reverse strand, counting down.
CCATCGGCATAGAAAAGCTGTCAGCAAACCTCCAACTATGCCGACGGCAGCAGTCGGCATAGCACGGTTGTCGGCATATTCGTGGCACTAGTGACCCAGCCTCTGACGGACGGCTAACGCCGTCAAAACCATGCCGATGGCCCTGACGGCGGCCGTAGGCATGGATTTATCTGTATTTTGTATTTTAAATCATTTTCTTTTTTAAAGTTCAAATTTGATTAATTTAAATCCGACTTATCTAAACTTAAATATATACAAATTATAAATCAATTTGGGGCAGAATTTTTCATATATTATGAATATCCAGTTTGTTTTTGTTTTTGAGTATGTTTAAAATGTGACCTCATGTACTTTTGCATGTAGGTTCTTATACTTTTTTAAAATCAAAAGTAATTGACACCTGCATTGATTTTGACATTTTGTATGGTTTTTTATTAGGATCTTGAAAGGATTCTGTTGCTATACGATGTTTTCAAATTTCAACAAACTGAAATCATTTTTGCTTTAGATTTATAGAAATACCCTTTTATTTTTATTTTTTGTATATTTTTAATTCCTTGGCTAAACAAGATAAATTTTTATCTACATCCATCAGATTGTTTCTAGGATTGTGGTAGGTGTATGTTGGGGAACGTTGCATGGGAAACAAAAAAAATTCTACACTCACCAAGATCCAATCTAGGAGATGACCATCTACGAGAGGAGAGATTGGATCTACATACCCTTGTAGATCGCTAAGCGAAAGCGTTAAGAAACGCGGTTGATGTAGTCGAACGTCTTCGCGATCCAATCACGATCCGTCCCGCGAACTCCGATCCAAGTGCCGAACGGACGGCACCTCCGCGTTCAACACACGTACAGCTTGATCACGCCTTCACCTCCTCGATCCAGCGAGAGATGGTGAAGTAGTAGCTCGAGTCCTCCGGCAGCACGACGGCGTGGTGGCGGTGGTGGTGGCGGAATCTCAGCAGAGCTTCGCTAAGCGCTACGGAGAGGAAGAGAGATGCGAGGGAGAGGAGAGGCAGCGCCGTGGCGTAGAGATGTGTTCCAGGGGTGCGGCTGCCCTCTCTCTACCTCTCTATATATAGGGGGAAGGGAGGAGGAGGGGGCGCCCTAGATCCAATCTAGGAGCGGCGGCCAAGGCAGATGGGGGCGCCCCCCTAGGGAAACCCTAGGGTGACTTGCCCCCCAAGCCAGGTGGAGGGAACCCTAGATGGGGCGCCCCACCTCCCCTGGTAACGTGAGATGGGATGAGAGGGGCGTTCAGCCCCTTAGTGGGCTGGTTTGCCCCCTCCCCTTGGCCCATGAGGCCCCCCAACACTTGCCGGGACCCCCCGAAACCCCTTTCGGTCATGCTGGTTATCATCCGGTACCCCCGGAACAATTCCGGACTCCAATACCCTTCGTCCAATATATCAATCTTCACCTCCGTACCATTCCGGAGTTCCTCGTCACGTCCGGGATCTCATCCGGGACTCTGAACAACCTTCGGTAACCACCATAATGACTCAACTATACTTATATCGTCACCAAACGTTAAGTGTGTAGACCCTGCGGCTTCGAGAACTATGCAGACATGACCGAGACACCTCTACAGTCAATAACCAATAGTGGGACCTGGATACCCATATTGGTTCCTACATATTCTACGAAGATCTTATCGGTCGAACCTCAATGTCAAGGATTTTGCTAATCCCGTATGCAGTTCACTTTGTCTATCGGTATGTTATTTGCCCGAGATTCGATCGTCGGTATCTCTATACCTAGTTCAATCTCGTTACCGGCAAGTCTCTTTACTCGTTTCATAATACAAGATCCCGTGGCTAACTCATTAGTCACATTGCTTGCAAGCTTCTTGTGATGTTGTATTACCGAGAGGGCCCAGAGATACCTCTCCATCATACGGAGTGACAAATCCTAGTCTTGATCCATGCCAACTCAACAGACACCCTCGGAGATACCTGTAGAGCACATTTAAAGTCACCCAGTTACGTTGCGACGTTTGGTACACACAAGGTATTCCTCCAGTGTCAGTGAGTTGCATGATCTCATGGTCATAGGAACATATATACTTGACATGTAGAAAACGATAGCAATAAACTTGATACGATCATATGCTACGTTTATACTTTGGGTCTTGTCCATCACATCATTCTCCTAATAATGTGATCCCGTTATCAAATGTTAACTCATGTCCATGGTTAGAAAACCATAGCCATCTTTGATCAACGAGCTAGTCCGGTAGAGGCTTACTAGGGACATGTTGTTGTCTATGTATCCACACATGTATCTGAGTTTCCGATCAATACAATTCTAGAATGGATAATAAACGATTATCATGAACAGGGAAATATGATAATAACCAATTTATTATTGCCTCTAGGGCATATTTCCAACAGTATAAACACCCAACACGCAGCTTCGGAGTGTGACCTCCTTCACGAACGGCACTGTCGTCTGCACTTAGAGTGGGAAACTGCGACAGAGGGTCAACCTGGAGGGCACCTTGTGATAGGTGGGCTGAAATTTCTTTTAAAATGCTCCTTTGGGCTAACCTACCACAACCAGGTGGAAAAAATCATTGGTCAAAGGCCATCTGGTGAAAGCCAAAGGGCTAGATCTTCGGGTCAATCGGGCTAGGGTTAGGCCGCTCTGGGGCCTTCGGGGGGTAGTAATGCCACCAAAACATCGCGTTGGGTCCTCATACATGTATTAATGTGCGGTGGGGTGATTAAAGAGTAAATGAGTACCTCCGGAGTGTGACCCCCTTCACGGACGGCGATAACACTAAAGTAACATTCGGCAGGTTTGTTGTTGCATGAGTATTCCTGAATAGGTTTGTTGTTGCAAGAATATTCCTGGATAGTCAGAATGCGACAATTTCCTGAAATTTTGACGCAGTACAAAGACGGTAGCTATAGGCTATGTGTTAATTTTTCATATTTTTTGGAGATGCAGAACTATATGAAAAAATTCCTCTTTACAGATAGTTATTTGCATGTCTACAAGTGTGGTGGGGGTCTTCGAGGGTTAGCAATCCCACCAAAACTTACCTTGGGTCCTCATACATGTCTGAAAGTGTGGTGGAATGTTTAAATAGGAAATACGCAGCTCCAAAGTGTGGCCGCCTTCACGGACGGCACTATCGTCTGTACTTAGAGTGGGAAACTGCGACGGAGGGTCAAGCCGGAGGGCATCTTGTGATAGGTTTGGCTCAAAATTTGTTTTAAAATGTTCCTATTGGCTATGGTTTGTTGTTTAAATAGGCAATACGCGTCTCCGGAGTGTGACCCCCCTTCACGGACGGCACTGTCCTCTGCACTTAGAGTGGGAAACTGCGATAGTGTCATCCCGGAGGGCATGATGTGATTGGTTGGGCTCAAACTTTGTTTTAAAATGTTCCTATGGGCTAACCAACCACAAACAGATTGAACTAGCACCGGGCATCTTGTTAATAGGCTGGTCCATAAAAATGCCACAAAATGATATAAATTAATAGTAGAAACATGTAACAATGATATAAAACAAGCATGCAACAACTAAAAATTATAGATACGTTTGACATGTATCATCGCCATCACCCTTACATTATATAGTGCGGCTGGACTTCATGTGCAAGTCATGGTTTACTCTTTACAAATGGATACAGAGTAAGACTCATACACTACGGTAAATTAGGAAAGTTCCAACGGCTTCGTATCGCACTCATGCTCCAAGCACCTGACTTGCCCTTCGGACGAGTCAAGTATCCTTCCGTGTTGCAGTCTCATTCCTCGTCATCGCGTTGAGGTCGGTGCAGCCTTGATCATACTGGCTTGGGTCACTGCTTCCGTCTTCCCACGGAACCCAGGCCTTGATCGTACTGGTATTGACTTCGACGTTGTTGGGAAACGTAGCATGTAATTTCAAAAAAATTCCTACGCTCACGCAAGATCTATCTAGAAGATACATAGCAACGAGGAGGAGAGTGTGTCTACGTACCCTCGTAGACCGTAAGCGGAAGCATTTGACAACGCGGTTGATGTAGTCGAACTTCTTCTAGTTCCGACCGATCAAGTACCGAACGTACGGCACCTCCGAATTCTGCACACGTTCAGCTCGATGACGTCCCTTGTCCTCTTGATCCAGCAAGATGTCGAGGAAGAAGCTGAGTTCCGTCAGCACGACGGCGTAGTGACGGTGATGGTGAAGTGATCCGTGCAGGGCTTCGCCTAAGCACTACGAAGATATGACCGGAGGCGTAAACTGTAGAGGGGAGCGCCGCACACGGCTAACAATTGATGTTGTATGTGCAAGGGATGCCCCCCCCCCCCCACCCACACACACACACACACACATATATATATAGGTGGGAGGGAGAGGGGAGGCAGCCAAGGAGGCGCCCAAGTAGGCCGAATCCTACTTAGGGCCTTCCTATGGCCGGCGCCCCCCTCCTTCCTTATCTGCCGGAGGGGGAAGGAAAGAGGAGGGAGGAGGGAAGGAATGGGGAGGCCGAATCCCTCCCCTTTCCTTCTCCCTTCCCCTCTTTCCTTCTCCTCTAGTTCGGCTCATATGGGGGGCGCACCAGCCACTGGTGGCTGGTGCGTTTCCCCTCTTGGTCTATTAGGCCCATATCTTTTGCTGGGGGGTGCCCGGAACCCCTTCCGGTGACCCGATATGTACCCGATACCCTCCGAAACACTTCTGGTGTCCGAATACTATCGTCCTATATATCAATCTTTACCTCTCGACCATTTCAAGACTCCTCGTCATGTCCGTGATCTCATCCGGGACTTCGAACAACATTTGGTCACCAAATCACATAACTCATATAATATAATATTGTCATCGAACGTTAAGCGTGCGGACCCTACGGGTTCAAGAACTATGTAGACATGACTGAGACACCTCTCCGGTCAATAACCAATAGCAGAAACTGGATGCTCATATTGGCTCCTACATATTCTACGGAGATCTTTATCGGTCGAACCGTTATGACAACATACATTATTCCCTTTGTCCATCGGTATGTTACTTGCCCGAGATTCGATCGTCGGTATCTACCTACGTAGTTCAATCTCGTTACCGACAAGTCTTTTTACTCGTTCCGTAATACATCATCCCGTGATTAACTCATTAGTCATTTGCTTGCAAGGCTTATTATGATGTGTATTACCAGGAGGGCCCAGAGATACCTCTCCGATACTCGGAGTGACAAATCCTAATCTCGATTCACGCCAACCCAACAAAACACCTTCGGGGATACTTGTAGAGCATCTTTATAATCACCCAGTTACGTTGTGACATTTGATAGCTCACAAGGCACTCCTCCGGTATCCGGGAGTTGCATGATCTCATAGTCAAAGGAATATGTATTTGACATGAAGAAAACAATAGCAATAAAACTGAACGATCATTATGCCAAGCTAACGGATGGGTCTTGTCCATCACATCATTCTCCTAATGATGTGATCCCGTTATCAAATGACAACTCATGTCCATGGCTAGGAAATCTTAACCATCTTTGATCAACGAGCTAGTCAAGTAGAGGCTCACTAGGGACACGGTGTTTGTTTATGTATTCACACATGTATTAAGGTTTCCGGTCAATACAATTCTAGCATGAATAATAAATATTTATCATGAATAAGGAAATATAAAATAACAACTTTATTATTGCCTCTAGGGCATATTTCCTTTAGACGTATGGCCGACTCAAGTCCGAGATCAATTTTCTGGACATCAGGCGCCGGCAATAGGCGGAGTTCCTTGCACCAACATGTGGATTGTGTCTTGCAAGGAGGAGAAAGAAGACCACTTCGCCATGCAGCAGCGCGCACCGCCCATGAGAGCGATGCGACAGCTAAGGCAAGGTTCACCGCGCACATCCCGCGCTCTTTGTTGACACATGAACACATCACGTGTACCCTCGATGCCGGGGGTGATGCACCGCAGCTCACGTGGAAGGAGACCTGACCGACAGCGTGATACGCAGGACAGTCGGCGGGTGCTTTTTAGACCCGAAACCCCGCACACCCGGGAGGGACCCCATCAGGGAGTACGGTGGCTATGGGCTGCCCTAGGTCTATTCGCTCGCCCCTAGAGCCTCGGGATTCACAGCTCTCAAACTCGAGGAACAGCGAAGAACGAGAGAGAAAAACAATGAAGAGATAAAACGTAGATGAAAAAGTAGTATATTGATTTGTTCGATTGTGTGTTGTTTAATCGGCCGTCACCCCCAACATATATAAGAGGCTGCTGGACTTCCCGTACAAGTAAAGGATTCATCTAGGCTTTCCTTACACGAAAAATTACATCAATTCACGTCCTAGAGTCCTAGTTCTATTCCAACTCGTATTCAGTCTGAATCTGGCTCAAACTTCTATCTTCCTCCTTGTGCGGGCCGTAGAATTTGCATATGACCTCCAATCAAGACGGCCCAAATATCAAATTTGTGCGCCTCGACGAGACGAACAACTCTCGTGTTGATCACTTTTTCAAACAAGGCCATCTTAAATACTTTACGAGGTCATTTTTACCTTACAGTCGGACTCGGTCTTGCAGCTAACTGTACCGTCCGAGTCTCGTAGTGAATTTGCAGGCCGTATACTATCTCATATGATGATGACTCCAAAACCAAAGTTTACCGTTTTGACGATATGCACAACTTCCATGTTGAACACTTTTCCATCCGAGGTCGTCTAAATAACCTTTCGGGCACATCTTCAGCTTCTGGTCGGAGCACTCGGATCTGAATCTCTTCACTCGGATGTTAGAGTCTTTCACTCGGATCGCCCGACTGGACTTCTTCACTCGGATGTTAGAGTCTTTCACTCGGATCGCCCGACTGGACGTTTTCACTTGGACGGCAACTTTCACTAGGATGGCAAAATTTTCACTCGGAAGCCAATCTTTCACTTGGATTACTATACTTTCACTCAGATGGCAACCTCTTACTCGATCGGCAAGCTTTCATTCTGATGATAAGATTTTCATTCGGATGACTATGTTTTCACTCGAACGTCAATCCCTTACTCGATCGGCAAGCTTTCATTCCGATGGTAAGCTTTTCACTTGGATGGCCATATTTTCACTCGGAGGACTATATTTTCACTCGGATGGCAACCTTTTCACTCGGACAGCAAACTCTCACCCCGAACGTCAAGCTTTCACTTGGATCACAGTGTTTCATTCGGATCTGTAATATTTTCACTCGGATGGTAATCTTTTCACTTCGGATTTTCCGACTAAAAACACAGCCTGATCTTGTTTTGCCTCCCCAAGTTGCATACTAACTAAGATCGAGACAATTTATATATGAAAATCAATCGGCTCGATGGGATGAAACTTTCTTCTGTTGAAGATTTTCTGATTCAAGGCCATCTTGAGGGCCAAATTGCTCACGCATTGCATCAGACACTCATCAACATGTGTCTGGTGTCAAGCATAATATTTTGGTCTCTGGTCGGGCTAGACCATATTGACTGTAACTTTTGCATATGAACTCGGATTAAGATGATTTATATATCAAAATTGATTGCCTTGATGAGACGAAGACAATTCCTTTAGAGTGCTCCTTCATCTGAGATCGTCTTGAAGGCGTGATCAGCTGAACACCACTCGGAACACTAAATTCTGCCACTCGGAGTACAATTTCGGTCCCTAAGATGAGATTGGACGATGTTAACCTAAACATCAAAGTTGTTCCACTCGGCAATGTGAAACATTTCATGCTAAAAACCCTCTCACTCAAGGCCATCTTATTTGTCTTTTATGCCGTGCCAAAATCTGATGTCAACACATGCCCACCTGTTTTTAGGCAAAGCTTGCATGCCGAAAAATAATATGCAGAGTGTTTGTTCTAAGGACGATGTCGACACTCCATCGGCCATTTATTTTTCTTAGGGCGATAATTATGTATCGGGCATGTTTGTGCTAAGGGAGATAGTAATATATCGGCCATTGCCTACTTAGGCTTCTTGCCACACACTCGGGTGGTATTTCTTCAAGTACTTGCCATTGAGAGCTCTAGGTAACAATGTCCCTTGTACAGATTCCACCAAATACGAGTTTCCACGGACTACTCTTGTAATCCTAAAATGACCTTCCCAACTCAGAGACCACTTCCTAAATTTTCTATCTCTTGAACCAATCGGCAGAATCACTTTCCAGACGAGATCGCCAACTTAAAAATTCTTCAACTTGACTTTCTTATTGTAAGCTCTTGCCACCCTCAACTTGTCTCTCTCTATGACCTTCAAAGCAGCCAAACATTTATTGGCAACCTCATCGATATTGTCCATCATCAAGTTATAAAAGTCTATTGCCGATAAATCATTTTGTTTGGCCATTCTCAAAGCATTCAAATTTACTTCCACCGGTAAAACAACCTCTTGACTATATACTAGCTCATATGGAGTCACCTTCGTAGCACCATGCCTTGAGATCCTATGTGCCCACAAAGCTTCAGACAACAACTCATGCCATCGCCTCGGATTATCCTCAATCTTCTTCTTGATAAGCTTGATTAAAATTTTATTGCTGGACTCATCTTGTCCATTAGCTTGGGCATAATACGGAGAGGAATTGAGCAACTTTATGTTATAAGATTCGGCAAATTCTCTGACTTGGTGTGACATGAAAGATGAACCTTGATCTGTAGTTAACATTTGAGAAATGCCGAATCTATGAATAATGTGCTCAGTTATGAATTTAATTACCTATGTATGTGTCATGTTCTTGAGAGGTACTGCTTCAGACCATTTAGTGAAATAATCGGTTACCACCAATACGAACCGATGCCCCTTTGAGGAAGACGGGTGAATTTCTCCAATAAAGTCTAAACCCCATCCTCTAAAAGGCCACGGCTTGACAATAGGATGTAACATAGCAGCAGGAGCCAATTGAATATCACCAAATTTTTGACAAGCTTCACACCCTTTATAATATCTGAAGTAATCATTAATCATAGTCGGCCAATAAAACCCAGCACGCCGTAGTAACCATTTCATCTTGGGAGCCGACTGATGAGTGCCACATATGCCTTCATGTACCTCTCCCATAGCAACTATTGCTTGGTCCTCATCCAAGCACTTTAAAAGAACATCATCAACTGTTCGGCGATAAAGGTCATCATCCCTCATCGTGTATTTAAAAGCCATACGCCGATCAACCCTGTCCACCCTTTCACTCGGATTGCACAAGTAATTAACAATGGGCTTCCTCCAGTCGGGATTGTCACCTGCACTAGATTTTTTGTTAATGGCCGAATCAGTGGGTTCTGGTTCGGCCTCTCCTATATTGGCAAGACAAGACATCGGTCTTTGAGAAATATGAAACATGCCATGATCAACATGATAGCCGGATGCTTGCTGTGCCAACTCATTTGCCCTCCAATTGTCATGCCTAGATATATGAGCAATGCTAAAACAATGCAATGTAGAAATTATATCTAGACATAAATATTAAGCGATTCATCCAAACACTGAAAGACCTTGGATATCTGTTGCACCACTAATAACGAATCACCATAAGCCTCAATATGTTTAACACTTATAGCAAGTAACATCTCTAGGCCAAATAATAATGCTTCATATTCAGCTTGATTGTTTGTGTAAAAATATTCTGAGCGGCATGAGGCTTCTAAAATAGCACCATGAGTAGATATATAAACAATACCAACACCTTGGCCATTGCTACAAACTGAACCATCAAAATATAATCTCCAAGGTACTAATGAAACAAGGTTTATATCAACATCATGCTTGTCATTAATCCGATGCTCAACAATAAAATTAGCAATGATTTGGCCATTCATGGATTTTAGAGATTCATAAGCCAAATCATATTCAAACAAAGCATAAGCCCACTTGCCAATTCTACCACTAAGAACTGGCCTATGCAACATGTATTTAATGACATCGGTTTGACAAGCTACTATGCAAGAACTCGGCACTAAATAATGTCTCAATTTTGTGCAAGCATAATATAAGCATAGACATAGTTTTTCAATAAATGTATACCTTGTCTCGGCGTCCAATAAACGCCTGCTCAAATATGTAATAGCATGCTCTTTTCCTTCGGTTTCTTGAGTCAAAACAGCATCAATAACACCTTCTTCTGCTGCAATGTAAAGCTTAAAGGGTTCCCTATGCTTGGGCGCTTTCATCACCGGAGGAGTGCACAAATAGTTCTTGATCATATCAAATGCTTCTTGCTGTTTTGCCCCCCAAGTGAAATCAACATCATTCTTTAACCGAAGGATAGGAGTAAATGTATCAACTTTCCCTGACAGATTAGCTATGAACCTTCTCAAATAATTGACCTTGCCAAGGAACTTTTGCATATCTCTCTTGCATGTTGGAGCCTCCATTTTCTATATGGCCTCTATCTTTTTGGGATCAATCTCTATGCCATCTTCATGAATAATGAAACCCAAAAACTTGCCAGCCGACACGCCGAATGCACACTTCAAAGGATTCATCTTCAGTCCATATTTTTTCATTCTTTCAAAAGCTAAACACAAATCGGCCAAGTGAGATTCAAAAGCATCCGATTTGACAACAATATCATCAATATAGACTTCAAGTATGACACCGAGCAAATCATGAAAGATCAAATTCATTGCCCTTTGATACGTGGCGCCAGCATTTTTTAATCCGAATGTCATCACTGTCCACTCGAATAAACTAAGGAAACCAGGGCAACGGAAAGCCGTTTTGGACATGTCCTCTTTGGCCATAAAAATTTGGTTATACCCCGCATTACCATCAAGAAAGCTAATGACCTTATGTCCTGAAGCATCATTAATAAGCATATCGGCTATTGGCATGGGATATTCATCTTTGGGTGTAGCCCTATTCAAATCTCTGAAATCAATGCACACCCTCAACTTGCCGGATCCTTTATTCTCCACTGGGACAATGTTAGAAATCCACTCGGCATACCTGCAAGGTTTAATAAAATTAGCTTTAAGCAAACGACCAATCTCCTCCTTGATCCGGTCATATGTTTTTGGATTAAACTTTCTGGCCGATTGTTTGTAAGGTCTAAAACCGGCCTTTATAGGTAACCGATGCTCTACTAGCTCTCGGCTTAAACCTGGCATCTCATGATATTCCCATGCAAAGCAACAAACATATTCTTTCAATAGCTCGCTTAACTTAGCTTTACAATCGGCTTTCAAATTTTTGTTTACAAACGTCGGCCGAGTGACTGAACCATCTCCAATATCTATCTCTTCTAATGGATCGGCCGATGTAAAACCTTGTCCAAGTTTATCCATGTCATCCAACTCCTCTATAGACTCATACATATCATTCTTGCTGGACCGATATTTTACAAGACGTTTTTGTAACCACTCGGAACTAGAATCCATTTAAACATATCATACCTTGGAGCCGATTGCATTCAGTCGGCTTTAAAGAGACGGGCACGAAACCATTCTTGGTCGTGCTGAGAAAATCAAACTCTGACAAGTCACGTCCCGTCAAGCAAGTAGCATGGGGATGTTGCCAATCCACCGATGCATCAGCCAAAGCAACACAGGCCGAGTTATCCGCATGAATGACTTCCACTTTATCATCAACCCACTGGATCAAAAACAGGTGCATAGTGGATGGCACGCACTGGTTTGCATGAACCCAATCACGGCCTAGTATGACATTGTAGTTACCTTGCACCTCAGCTACAAAGAATGCGGTAGCCAAAGTTTTGCTTCCGACTGTAAGCTCCACATACATTACAACTTTGGCTTCAATTTTCTCTTTGCCTTCAAATCCATTCAGCACCATATTGGTCTTGATCAATTCTCCATCGGGCAAACCCAATTTCTTGAAGACCGAATAGGGCATAAGATTTACTACAGCACCACCATCAACAAGCATCCGAGTGAGCGGCGACCCATTAATATGTCCTCTGAGATACAATGGTTTCAGATGCATTACTGGTTCTTTTGGCTTCTCGAATATTGCATTTTTAGGGCCAAAATCCAGCTGAGCCACTTTCCCTTCTTCATCTACAGCGCGAAATTCAGCGGGTAAGTAATACACCATATTGATATCCATACTTTCATGAACCGGTGTAGACTCGTAGTCCAACATATCATCCTCTTCCCCTAGTGTATCCACTGATTCTGAAATCTGTTCGAGTGAAGAGGAAGCAATAGGTAACGTAGACGATGCAATGATTGTATCGTCCTCTTTTAGTGGTGTAGGTGCTGCTATGATAGGTGTAGGAGCCACTGCATCTTGTATTTGTTTAGGCCTCCACACTTGTTTTGTAGGTACCATGGGCCGAGTGTCATTGAATAACTTGTCCCTTTGCTTCTCGGCCTCTAGCTCTGTCATCTCTTGACTCCTTAACCTCTGCAGTTTCCTCTTCTGTGTTTTTGTTAGCCCTGGAGGACACCACTTTGGCTGAGTGTATTTAGGGTCTCTCAGCTTCACTTGGCTGGTGCTTGCTTCATGGTCATTAGCCGAGTGCTTTGGCGCGATAGCAAGTATCGGCTCAGTCGGGTTGTGATGCACAATCGGCTGCTATATGGGGAATGTTTTGGTTCCCAAGATAAGTGAGTTGGCTTCGATTTTTTCCTTGCCTTTGCTTGACTCGACCGTTGCAGCACTTGGCGACTTAACACGCCATTCTTTCTGACTTCCCTGATGCATGAAATTTCAACTCGGACGCACCTTTTTACTCGGATGGAATCCACTCGGATGGATGTCACTCGGATGGAATTCACTCGGTTGGAATTCATTCGGATGGAATCTACCTGGCCACATTTTTTCACTCGGATAGCTTCCACCTGGGTGCATTCTTACACTCGGATAGTTTCCACTCGGTCGCATATTTTGACCAGCAGACTGATAGTCACCAATGTTCAGTCAGCCCATATATGAGTAATCAAGTCGATCCCAAACAGATTGCGTCTGCTCTTCTGGAAACGGCGCCCTTGGTCCACTCGGTTTCATATACTGACTGAACATATCAGTTGATGATGACCTTGGTCGCTTCAGATGAGTCGGCCGATTAAAGCTAGAACCGGCCGACTGGTTGGCGTACTTGGACAACAACATATCAAAAGTTGGCTTGATCTGCTTGTGTTGCACTTTAGCTTCATTCCTCTTCCACTTGCCAACTTCTGGACTCTTGGGCTTGACAAATTTAACACGAGTATTTTCTTGCACTTGCGGTTGCCCCCCGAGTGTAGGATTCTTGATGGTGATTTTGATCACCTCCTTGCCATCGGGTTGCTTATCAAGCGCAACCTGTCTCCCCAAGACCTTGTTGCCCTCCTTGTCTTTCCTAGGCTCGCCAGCAATGACGTCAACTTTATTAGCAGATTCGGCTACCTCCGGCCGAATGAGCAGCTTCTTCCCTTCCAAACCCATGGTATTCATTGGAAATGGCTGTTTATCAACTTGCATCTCAGAAAAGTTCAATCGTCCGTCATTAATGGCCGAATGTATCTGTCGTCGAAAAACATTGCAATCGTTAGTAGCATGAGAAAAAGAATTATGATACTTGCAATAAGCGTGCCATTTCAGCTCTTCAAACGGCGGTAAAGTATGAGATATTCTAATAATTTTGGCTTGCAGCAAAGCATCAAATATTTGATCACACCTGGCAATGTTAAAAGTAAACTTCATCTCTTCATCACGATTCTTATGAATCAGTTTCAGAGCATTGCAAGTAAAGGGTTTGGACTTAGATGGCCAAACAAATTTAGTAGTATAAATATCACCCTCATCGTCCGAGTGATCACTATCATATTCAACCATGTTCATCTTAGGACGATCAGCTTTATATCTATGCACTTCCTTGAGATCTTTGCTTCGGCTTTCGTGAGCCAAAGCCCTTTGTAAGACTTGGTTGATATTTAAGAACTCATAGCCTTCTAGCTTTTCTCTAATGGGAGTTCTCAAACCACTAAGCACTAGGTCTGCCATGTCTCTCTCGGTTATCACCAAACTATAACACCGGTTTTTTGTTTCTCTGAATCTCTTGACGTAATCGGAGACCAATTCATCATGCTTCTATTTAACCGATGTTAGATGTGACAACTTGAGTTCATTGTCACCGCTATAAAAGTGATCATGAAATTTCTGCTCTAGCTGCGACTAAACCTGAATGGAACCATGTGGTAAAGAAGAAAACCATGAAAATGCGGTACCAGTTAATGATAAAGGAAATAAATGCACTTTCAATTCATTTAGTGAGCCTGCTTCACCTAATTGTGCCAAGTATTGACTAACATGCTCCCATGTGGTTTTTGTGCCTTCTCCATTAAACTTAACAAAATCTGGAATTTTATATCCCGGAGGGCACTGGATGGCATCAAAGTATTCGGGATACAGTTTTTGGTAAATCCGATTCCAAGGTAATACTCAACTCCAAAATTCTATCTAAGCATCTTAGCCATCTCCTCTCTAAAATTAGCTATGGCATCGTCTGTAGTAGACGATGAAGCTTGTTGCAGTGGCATAGGAGGAGTAGGACTACTAGCTGTAGGTAGGAACTGTGGCATGTATGCCGAACCATAGTTCGGTAGTGGCCGAGTAGTTGTACCTGTAGGTAGGGTTTGGTTCAGCGTTGCCACCGAACTTGGCATGCTCATAATAGGATTAATGGGTGCAGCCACAATCTGATTTGTTTGGGTAGGATAATAAGTCATCGGCATGGGAGGCGCCGATGAGATAGGTAAAGCCATATTAGGGTTTTGCACACTAGCAGCTACACCACCATTACCACTAGACGATTAAGATATATTCTTCTGAGCATTAGTATTTTCTATGAAAGTTTGATAGACCAGATTGTTACCATCAGCAATACGACTCTCAATCTCAGCCCACTGCTCAGGAGAAAAGGTAGTACTCACAAAGGGTTTATCCTGCTCGGCTTGAAGAGGAGGGAACTTGATTTCTTCGATCGGAGTGATGTTGCCTTGGCGATCCTTCTTGAATTTTGCAAGGAACTCCTGCAAATCTTTCTCTTCGCGTGCCTTCTTGTACTCCTCATAGATTTGGCAATGATTAGCCGATATCTCATCAAGACTGGGCTTAATGATGTTATCGGCGTCTTCCTCAGATGGCTTGGGAAGATCGGACATGGTGGATGATGACGATTGATCTTCAGTCCCCAGCGGAGTCGCCAAAAAGTGTGTTGACACACGAACACGTCACGTGTACCCTTGACGCCGGGGGTGATGCACCGCAGCTCACGTCGAAGAAGACCCGACCGACAGCGCGATACGCAGGACAGTCGGCGGGTGCTTTTTAGACCCGAAACCCCGCACACCCGGGAAGGACCCCGTTAGGGAGTGCGGCGGCTATGGGATGCCCTAGGTTGATTCGCTCGCCCCTAGAGCCTTGGATTCACAGCTCTCAAACTCGAGGAATAGCGAAGAACGAGATAGAAAAATGATGGAGAGATAAAACGTAGATGAAAAAGTAGTATATTGATTTGTTCGATTGTGTGTTGTTTAATCGGCCGTTCCCCCAACATATATAAGAGGCGGCTGGACTTCCCGTACAAATAAAGGATTCATCTAGGTTTTCCTTACACGAAAAATTACATCAATTCACGTCCTAGAGTCCTAGTTCTATTCCAACTCGGATTCAATCTGAATCTGGCTCAAACTTCTATCTTCCTCCTTGTGATGGCCGTCGAATTTGCATATGACCTCCGATCAAGATGGCCCAAATATCAAATTTGTGCACCTTGACAAGACGAACAACTCTCGTGTTGATCACTTTTCCAAACAAGGCCATCTTGAATACTTTACGAGGTAATTTTTACCTTCCAGTCGGACTCGGTCTTGCAGCTAAATGTACCGTCCGAGTCTCGTAGTGAATTTGCAGGCCGTATACTATCTCAGATGATGACAACTCAAAATCAAAGTTTACCGTTTTGACGATACGCACAACTTTCGTGTTGAACACTTTTCCATCCGAGGTCATCTAAATAACCTTTCGGGCACATCTTCAGCTTCTGGTCGGAGCACTCGGATCTAAATCTCTTCACTCGGATGTTAGAGTCTTTCACTCGGATCGCCCGACTGGACTTCTTCACTCGGATGTTAGAGTCTTTCACTCGGATCGCCCGACTGGACTTCTTCACTCAGATGTTACAATCTTTCACTCAGATCGCCCGACTGGACGTTTTCACTTGGACGGCAACTTTCACTAGGATGGCAAAATTTTCACTCGGAAGCCAATCTTTCACTTGGATTACTATACTTTCACTCAGATGGCAACCTCTTACTCGATCGGCAAGCTTTCATTCTGATGATAAGATTTTCACTCGGATGACTATATTTTCACTCGGACGTCAATCCCTTACTCGATCGGCAAGCTTTCATTCTGATAGTAAGCTTTCCACTTGGATGGCCACATTTTCACTCGGAGGACTATATTTTCACTGGATGGCAACCTTTTCACTCGGACAGCAAACTCTCACCCCGAACGTCAAGCTTTCACTTGGATCACAATGTTTCATTCGGATCTGTAATATTTTCACTCGGATGGTAATCTTTTCACTTCGGATTTTTCCAACTGAAAACACAGCCCGATCTTGTTTTGTCTTCCCAAGTTGTATACTAACTCGGATCGAGACAATTTATATATGAAAATCGATCGGCTCGACGAGACGAAACTTTCTTCTGTTGAAGATTTTCTGATTCAAGGCCGTCTTGAGGGCCGAATTGCTCATGCATTGCATCAGACACTCATCAACATGTGTCTGGTGTCAAGCGTAATATTTTGGTCTCTGGTCGGGCTAGACCATATTGACTGTAACTTTTGTATATGAACTCGGATTAAGATAATTTATATATCAAAATCGATTGCCTTGATGAGACGAAGACAATTCCTTTAGAGTGCTTCTTCATTCGAGGTCGTCTCGAAGGCGTGATCGGCCAAACACCACTCGGAACACTGAATTCTGCCACTCGGAGTACAATTTCGGCCCCTAAGATGAGATTGGACGACGTTAACCTAAACATCAAAATTGTTCCACTCGGCAATGTGAAACATTTCATGCTAAAAACCCTCTCACTGGAGGCCATCTTATTTGCCTTTTATGCCGTGCTAAAATCTGATGTCAACACTCTTGCCGGCGAGGTACGAATTATTTGGTAGGACACGCAGAGCACGAAGAAAGACAAGGCAACTCCATGTGGTTAGATTAGAAGGACCAGCAACTGGTGGCAATCGTTGCTAAAATTTGCAATTAATGGCGCAGAAAAGATTAGGTGGTATATATGATGGTCTGTTTGATAGGCAAGACTTCATCATTTTAACAGATTGATACGGTCGTATATGTAAATTATTAGATTTATTAATGATTATTGGCCACTTGATAACGGAAGATAAGTACCACATGTTCGCTTACCCCGTGCGCTTTCCCTAAAGCTTCCGAACACGCTGTCAAAATTGTGTAGAACGTGCAAGGCCAGTTCTGTACTAGTTGTGTCGAAGAATACAATGGAAAAGGTCACACGTCTGAACGGTCAAGTAAACACTCAAAACATGATCCTTTTAATACTCGAACAAAGGCCAGTTATGTAGTTATGTTTAGAAGAGTATCATATGGAAAAAGTGATACTGTTTTTAAAGGTCAAGTAGACATTCAAAATGTCATCCTGTATAGTACTGGAACGGCAGGCAACTGGCAGCAACCTTTTTTCTTTTTGCGGGTACCATTGCTAAAAATTGCAATGGTGCAAAAAAGATTAGGTGGTATACATACTGTCATGTTTGGTTTGCTTGAGTATTTTATCAATTTAACGGATTGATATGGTACGTCGTATATATAATTTAATTTATTAGGATAGTTAATTGGCTCAGTGATGTACACTTGATAACCGAAGATAACAACTACTCCCTCCGTTCCAAATTACTTGACCCATATTTATCTAGACACGAATGTATCTAGACACTAAACAAGTATAGATACATCCGTATTTAGACAAATTCAACTCAACTAATTTGGAACGGAGGGAGTAGCTAGCAACGATTCGGTCGTACGTGTTCGTACTTGCTAGCTAGCAACGATTCGGTCGTACCACATGCTCGCTTACCGGCCGCCAAGCATGCGTTTCTTCTCCGATGGACAGAAATTCAAATATGACGTACTTATTACTAGCACAACGGCTTGATCGATGTTAGGTTTGAACAAACAGGTATATTATAGTAACATAAACTCACATTTAGTGCAAGTTGTCCAATGCGAAAAGGACACACCACTATTTAAGAAATAATAATAGACCACTAGCACAACAGTTGGTCTATACTTTGTTCTAATGTGCCATGTTGCAAAAAACGAATTTAAGAAATAATTATAGACCACTAGCAGAACAGTTGGTGTATACTTTGTTCTAATGTGCCATGTTGCAAAAAAGAAAACCCAATAAATTTTTCTGACTGCTCGACATTACGGTGAATTATCATTTGCAGAACTAGTCTTCAGTTAGTCCTATTATTGAAGTCTTTGTCCGGATCAGACATACAGCCACGACAGACAATTTTTTTTTTCGTTACAGATTTTTTTTTCTCGGCTCGGGGCGGAAAGACCGGTTTCCGAAAAATCTTGGAATTTACGGATTTTTTCGTCTGAATTTTTCAAACATAAATTGAATTAAAAAATTAATTTAACTTAACTTTGCATATGCGTGAACTGCTTCCTAGTATGGTTGACAGCACACATCTTCTCAAGCAGAAGGGCGCAGGTTCGCCCCCGAGTGCAGCACTGCAGCGCGTTCATTTTTTTTTTTCATACTTCCTTTGAACTAGGATTAAAAAAAATGTAATTCTCATGAAACAGGGACCAATCCCGCTACTCTCTGCTTCTAGCATGCGCTTCCTACCACCAGGCCACTAAGCAAGTTCTAAACACGTGCGCATACATTTTCTATTTGACCTCATTCACTTATTTAAATTTGAAACAATTTGATTTTTTGGACGATATTTCATATTTTCGTGGTTGACCGGAATTTCCGAAAACCAGCCTGCGGAAGCCTCCCAAGGGCAAAGGCTGACATCTCCCTGAGTTGGAAGTCAGCTGATCGTAGGATGTCAATTAGTGGTCAGACTGCGCCCCGTTGCGCAATATGGACATGGGAAACCCCATAAATGCATATTTAGAAAGGATAGCTCAAACTACAATTCTGAATTCTTTTGATTCACCATAGCTAACTCTTTATCATAAAAAACAACATATTTAGTAAGTCGGTAGACATAACAATGTCTTATGTTTGTAACATTACATAATCAATCAATGATATGTAGCACAAGAGTATTATATAGGAAAAAGCATTTCATTTTATTTTTTGCCTTTTGACTTCACCACTCATCACAATTTTTTTTAAATATGGAGCTAACAACAAATGAAGCATCCTTAAGCACCTTGCCCGCAGAATCAGACGAAGCAAAACAGCAAAGTCTGTTTGTTGTTGCTTGCCTGAAATCATTGTTAAGAACGATGCTGATAGGCTCTCGTACGGTTTTCAACATTGTATCGGTTGGTTTTCGGGAAGGTATGCAGGTTGCAACAAAATCATCTTCTGCTGCTCTGATTCTTCAAACCTTGAGGCTGTGAAACATCTATGCAAGGTTGTCACACTTCAGCCACCTTCATTTGAGGAGGTACATTCAACTTCGATCTGTTTATTACTTTATGGATGCTTATCTTCTCATTACAGTGCTGGACAATTTGATGATAGATTATCTTCTCTTAGATGATCAAGGTTCTGGAGTTCATTGCTATGAAAGAAGGCATAGATTTGCCTCGCGGAATTGCCAGCAGAATTGCAGTGAGCGCGAGTAACAATCTCCAACAGGCAATACGTTCTTTTGAAGCTACATGGAGAGCAAAGTAAGCACATGGATCCCTCCTCCTATTCATATTTATGATGGTATATGGACATAATAGTATTGTCCATTTTGGAAGCCATAGTGTGCCAGCAGGCGAGCATAGCACTGATCAATTTACTGTGCAAATGATGCTGCCATGTTATGACTAAAACTGATGCTGCACTACCAAAGAAATGGTTCCACACCATGATTTCATTCTCCTTTGTTTTACAAGTGTTTGCAAGTTCCAAATGGTTACTATACAAGTGTAATCGTGAGTAATAGTACAGAATTCGCAATTGATCTGTAGAGGTGCATGCTTCATCCTTATTATCATGGTTACTATACGAGTGTGTGTTCATATTTTTAACTATTAACGCTTATTTGCTTCTGTCAAAAGAATTTATATAATTATGGTTTTTCAAATTGATATACAACTCTCTTAACAAACACAGCTACCCATTCATAGCAGGTCAACCTATTTTGACGGGATGGGAGGAAGAAATATATAATGTGGCCAAGAAAATCATGGAGGAGCCAAGTCCAGAGCAGTATGCTACCCTTCCACCGTGTTGTTTTGCAGTTCAGTATGCGTGAGCTTCTTTGGAGCCAAGTCCAGAGCAGTATGCTACCCTTCCACCGTGTTGTTTTGCAGTTCAGTATGCGTGAGCTTCTTTCTTCAACTTCACAACAAAAATAAAATTTACAGATTTGACTTTACACAGGCTGTATCTCATTCGGGGGAAGATCAGAAAAATGATTGAGCATAACGTGTCACCTTATTTCAACTTCCGTGTAAGCTCTGCTCTATCTTACGCTGAAGTTGAAGAGCCGTATTTGTCATTGCTCATTACTGTTCCTTTTTCCTTTAACTTTTCCTTTTGAGATGCAGCACCTGGTTACTGAACTGAAAAGGGATAAAGATTTTCAGAACAGTATCGATGAACTGGCATCGGAATTGAACTATGTGAGCATATACTGATGAACAAACATCTCCGCTCTGATGTGATAGTTAGTTTCATTTCCCAACTAGACTACTGTGTAGACCGCAAGTTTTAGAAAGAGCAACACAAAGAGCACAGATCTCGGGACACAACTTTGGATATCAGTATAGAACAGTTTGCCGCGGAAGGCCATGACCAAGGGGAAGCCATCCAATACTTCATAAAGATTGAAGGTACTCCCTCCGTAAACTAATATAAGAGCATTTAGATCACTACTTTAGTGATCTAAACGCTCTTATATTAGTTTACAGAGGGAGTACGTGTTTTTAAAAAAAATAAAAATTGGTTGACTTCTGAACTGTAGCCTACCGAAATAGCTGACCCTTACAAAACCCTGGCAGAATTCACTGTGAGGTTCATGAGCTTCTACAGATCTTTTGTGTGTGTGTGTGGGGGGGGGGGGGGGGGGGGGGGGGGGGGGGGGGGGGGGGGGGGGGGGGGGGGGGGGGGGGGGGGGGGGGGGGGGGGGGGGGTGGGGGGGGGTGGTGGGGGGGGGGAGGGGGGGGGGGTGGGTGGGGGGGGTCTTTTTTTTCATTTTTGCTTTTTTTTGTTTCTTTTTCTTTGTATTTTTTTTTTTTTTTTTTTAGTTTTTTTTTTTTTTTTTTTTCTTATGTTTTTTTTTTTCATTTTTGTTCTTTTTTTCTTTTTTTTTTTTTTTTGTTTTGTTTTTTTCCCCTTTCTCCTCCTTCCTCAACCTCCCATCTCCCAACTCCTTCTCCCAGCCAAGTACTGTCGCACTTTGGGTAAATAAGCAGTGGCCTCTGCCTGCCTCTGAACCAGAGCACCTTATATGTTGCTTTGCGTGTAAGGTGAAGATAGACCTGTGTCATCCATGCAGTCTGTGCGAATATATGACCGCGCGCAGAACTTGGCATATGTCTCGAGTGGATTGTAATAACATCAACTTCATATTTGATAGTATAGTATATCAATACTATCGTATTATATTTTTATATAGAGTACGTATATCAACTTCATAGTGCTTGCCTTGTGTACTTTGTATTCTATTACTCATAACGCAGCATTCCAAAGCAACATAGAGGTTGTAAATATTGTGTTTATTTCATCACACACAAAAAACACATATATTGTTAGGAACAGAGTACTGATTTTATTACCACATTTGTTTGCTTACTCTTTGGGACATTCTGTCCCCCCACAACATTTAACATGCGAGTACCCTTTTGGTTCGGTTTTTTTTTTAATCTTGGCCCGATGGTTATATTCAGCCCGTAAAGATTCGTCTCTATCATTTTTTCGATAAAGAACATTTCATTGAATTGATTTATCAAGGTGATACAACCGCATCTAAAGAATGCCCGGCCTCTGCATAACATGATGCACACAGCCAACAAGTCCAAACGACCGAAAAATAAACAATGTTTTGCAGCAAAAATAAACCAATCCAGCCTAGGGTGGGGTAGATCCTATGCGGAGATTACACCGCCATCCATGGAGGGAGAAAACTTCCCTGGCCGTACGCTCCAGCCGTGTAGACGCCATCATAAAAAGGTCTCTGTTCTCCGACTTCTGCAGGATAGACCAAGTACGGAGCCATTGCGTACATGCATGAATAACCTGCACAAGTGAAGAAACACATTTATTATTAAAAAGCCACATCATTCCTGATAAGCCACAATGTCCAACATAAGGCAGCCGCCCCCACAAGAATATGTGCAGAAAAATTGTCTGTCATTGCTCTTTTTTCTTCAGAAAATCAATCACTGATATACTTTTTCTTTTGAGAATTCACTGCAATATACTACTCCCTCTGTCCCATAATATAAGAGCGTTTTTTTTAGAATCTCACAAAGCTTTATTAAGGCATCTCAACGTTTACCGTACAAAAAAACTGGATCTAATTCCAAGGCATGGGCTATTTGGGACTACTGCGTACATGGGCTCAAAGCATTAAGCCTATAATGGGCTTGGGCCATGCGTACTATACACAATTAGCCAACCAGCCAGTGATCCAGAATCTCCATCGACTCCACACCACTCTCGAGCAATGAGCAGCGAACCGCCGGCGGCGGCTGCGCCAGCAGCGAAACCTCCGTCGATGCCCTCCACCACCACCACCACCCTCGCCACCGCCGCCGACGGAACCACCACCATATCCTCGCTCGGCCAAGACCAACTTCTCGAGATCTTCCTCCGCCTGCCCAACCTGCCGTCGCTCGTCCGTGCCGCGCTCACCTGCCGCTCGTGGCTCGGCGCCGTCCGCTCCTCCCCGTCCTTCCGCCGCCTCTTCCGTGACCTCCACCCCGCGCCCCTCATCGGGATCTTCCTCGAGCCTGACTGCATCTCCATCCCCGACTTCGTCCCCGTGCGCCGCTCCGACCCCGACGTCGCCGCCGCCCTCCACCGCAGAGATTTCTTCCTCACCTCCCTCCCCGCGGAGGACGACGCGTCACCGAGGTGGGACATCACCGACTGCCGCAACGAGTACGTCCTCCTCTGGGATATGCTCGACGGCGCGCTCGCTGCTCTCAACCCCATCACCTGGGCCCTCGACCACCTCCCGCCGCCTCCCACCGACGATATCAGGGCGGAGGCCCGTGGCGACTTTGACTTCCTTGGTTTCCATCTGCTGTCTTCCGATGAGGCCCCCTGGTCGTTCCGCGTGGTCTGCCTCTGCGTCGATGATTCTAGGGTTCGTGCCGCCGTCTTCTCGTCGGAGACGGGGGATTGGGTCATCAACCATTAGGTGGAACTGGAAATCGGTGCAGACTACAGCATAATGGTCAAGTCTGGCGCGCTGGTTGATGGTTCCATTTACTGGCCTGTCCAAGGCGATGCACGCATGGTAAGGGTTAACGCTGCCACCATGGATATCACCACTGTGGATCTACCCTCTCGGGTGAAGGTGGATGGGTACAATTTCAAGGCTGGGGAGACCAAGGATGGCGCACTCTATATTGTCTATGAGTCTAATTTTGTAAGAGACCTGATCACACTAGCACTCAATTGCTCACAAGCACCATTGATTGATTTAAGTACAGAGTATCGATTACAGACTAATTGGTAGCTGGGTAAGGAAGAACAGATGTGACTTTAAATATTGTTTGCGGTCCACAAATATTGTTTGCGGGTATGGAAAAAATATTCATGACTTTAAAAAAATGTTCGCGAAAAAATATTCGTGACTTTAAAAAAATGTTCGTTTACTGTTTGCGAACATTTTCAAATATTGTTTGCGAACATTTTAAAAAAAATATTCGCGAACATTATTTCCATATCCGTGATTTTTTTTTTTACTGTTCACCGACGCTTGTTCATCGGGTACGTAAATGGCATTGTCACCGGGGCGTTTTACTGTTCACGGTTTACTGTTCATGGTTAACGACACCAGCTGGCCAGTCAGATGGGGTCAGGCAGATATTGGACCTGGATGACACACTTACTGCACTTCGAGGATCTGGATGACGATTTTTATAGTTCGAGGACCTATATGACACCCCTGAAATAGTTCGAGGACCTACAGTGCACTTCACTCGTTGATTTAAGTACAGAGTATCGATTACAGACTAATTGGTAGCTGGGTAAGGAAGAACAGAGGAAGGGGAACTAGATGAGAAGAGAGCCGAGCCGCCGGGGTGCCGGTTCCGTGATCCACTCGATACTCTCGACGTCGCCTCCTCCCAGACTCTTATCGCCTTCGTGGTTCCCGAACGGGCCAGGCCCAGCTGGCCCAAGGGGCCAGCCCAAACACGTGATGGTAGGAGGGCTCCTAGCAAATTTCCTCCTCCATGTTTGGAACCATAGCGTCGACGGCAATGGGATTCGGAGCTGGATATCGCACAGGACAATCTATCTGAGTCCCCAAATTGGTTGCATTACTCTGGGGCTGGGCTTGCAGGGAGAACTCAAAGTGTTGCAAGTTAGGGATGGATCTGCTTACCTATCAACAGAAGTGATTTCCCCGGTTGGCCCACTCCGCTGCTGGGTTTTCTCCCTTTCCTTGGAGACTATGAAGTTTGACTTGCTGATTCAGGGGAGGTATGATGGTCGTGGCTATCCCTACATTATGGCCTGGCCTCCTTCTTTAGTTGTTGATGATGCACCTCAACTTGAAGATCAGTAGTGAAGTACTCCTTGCAGTTGGCTGTCGTCGCATATGAGGAAATGAATGACAAATCGAGGGTATGACTTAACCATTATCAAATACTTTGGAGGCCTAGATGGCATTGAGAATTCGAATGATTAATGGTTATTCGCATAGAGATATTCGAGTGAATATCATAAAACTACCACAATTCGCGTTAGGGTTTCAAAAAACTACCACAAATTTGTTTGTGACTGATAACTACCAGAGTCGGCGTCGACTGTTTCAAAAAACCCAAAACACCCATGGCTACGAAATTAAACCGGTTTATGACAGGTCGGGCCCGCACCTAAACGAACCGTCTGTTTGACTGTTCGTTTGACCGTTAACTGACATGTAGGGCCCACATGGCAGTTATCTCTTCCTCCTCCTCCTCCTTCTCTCCCTTGCCTCTCTCTCTCTCTCTCTGCCAGCCGGCAGGGAGCAGCAACAACGGCGACCGGCAAAGAATAGCAGCAGGGAGCAGCAGGTGCGGCCGGCAAGGAGCAGCAGGTGCGGCCGGCAAGGACTCCACCTGGACCGAGCCCATCGCCCACCTGGAGGAGCCCCGCCTCCGCGCCGGCGCCACCACCTCGAGCCGGCGCCGAGGTCGGCCACACCGCCGCCATGAAGGAGGTGCACGGCCCGACGAGCCCCGTCTCCCCGCCGAGGCCGGCCACACCGCCACCACCTCGAGCCGGCGCCGCCATCGACTGGCCCGTCGAGCTTCTCCACCACCGACCACGCTGCTGCCCACGACCCGGCCGCCGACGCGTCGAGCTACTCCACCGCGGGCCACACCGCTTCCCGCGACCTGCCACCGCCGAGCCGCCGGCGCCTCGAGCTGCTCCACCGCCAGCTACGCTGTTGCGCGCGACCTGGACGCCGCAGAGCCGCCGGCGCCATTCCTCGTGGTGAATGCGGCTTCCCCCAGGGACCTGATTGCTTTTTTTAAACTTATAGGGACCCGATTGCTTTTTTTAAAAACTTACAGGAACTATTCTGTAAAACAATTAGGCCATATATTTTGAGATATTTTTATTAGAGTGTAAGAGACACTGACATGTGGGCCCCACATGTCAGTTAACGGTCAAACAAACGGTCAAACAGACGGTTTGTTTAGGTGCGGGCCCGGCCTGTCATAATCGCGATCAAGTGCAAAGCACTCGGCGATTTGGGTTTTTTGAAACAGCCGACGCCGATTCTGGTAGTTATCAGTCACAAACAAATTTATGGTAGTTTTTTAGAATCCTAACGCGAATTGTGGTAGTTTTATGCTATTCACTCGAGATATTCAGATATAATGAAATTTATTGGTGCGATGGTGGAGCTTATGAGTTTTATGGAAGTTTGGATTTTCAGCTGCTGCATACTTTCTGTTGAACACTGCTATGCTGCATTTGGTGCTTAAGCAATTTTTATCTGTCATTTGTTGAGAGAAACCAGGACTCGTAGTTCCCATTTTTGTGCCTTTATAAGTAACTGTAATAACCTTTGAATGAATTGAATGTTTTTTATGGTGTAATGAATTGAATATTCAAACATGCACCTGTGCATTTGACAAGAATCCCTCTATGCATATTACCGTTTTACTAGCAAGATCTACTAGCTGTCAATAGCAACTTGCTTGTTTTCCTTTAATGTTGCTGCACAGTTCTCTTCTTTTTGAGAATGCAAATTTTCTTATTTACCATTTCTTTTATTGCACAATCTCTTGAGACTTGTGACTTGTTATGCTTGTATTTTCTGGTGGCTAAGTTCTGACTGGTTATAATTTGCATTGGTGTTCTCAGTATTAAGCAGTCAGTGCCTTGACAGCAGGCCACACACGGCAGAAGTGCCACATTATTACAGTCCCTTATGTCTGATAATATTCCAGAAAGCTTATTAGCATCCTAAAAGGAGCGCAAGATTAGCCATGTCGTAGCTAATTTTACGACAGGCATGTTTACTTGGTGCTAATTTCCAGATATGCAGTTGGCTGTCATCACACAAGAGGAAATGAGTGACAATTCGTGGGTCTGAATTAACCATTATCAAATACTTTGGAGGGCTACCTGGCATTCTATCCTTAGTGTAATGGTTGTTCGCATAATATATTTGGATACACTGAAATTATTGGCATGATGCTGGAGCTAGTGAGTCTAGGGAAAGTTGGATTTTCATCTGCGGCACACTAATGTGGAATACTGCTATGTTGCATTAGCTTCAAGGTCTCATTAACCAAATGGTGTTTGTCATTGGTTGAGAGAAACGAGGACTCCTCTAGTTCCTATAATTACTCCATGTGGAATGCTGATTTTTTTTTTTTTTTGCGGGGCTGATATGTTAACCTTTAAATAAGCTGAATTTTCCAACATGCAGTTGTGCCTGCTTCTTCTAACAAAGTATCTGCTTATACTTTTTATTGTTTTCCAAGCAATATCTGCTAGTTGTCAATAACTACTTGTTTGTGACTTTTTATGCTTGTATTTTCTGGTTACTTAGTTGTGACTTGTTATAATTTGCATTCCAGTTCGCAATATTAAGCCGTTGATGCCTCGGTGGAATAGATATCAAAGAAGCTTGAAAGTAGTTACAATAAAATATGAGTAGAATGGAATTTCTAAATATGTATCTGTGCTTCTAACCAGAATCCATTAGTACACATACCATTTACAGAAGTTTGTGAATTGCCATTTTTATTTGTTGCATTTTTTTTCTGAGCATGGGTTTCTTCAAGCTTGGTTGCTCTTGCTGCATATGCCCAGCTAATACCATGATGTAGATTTAATTATGATGCATTGCCAGTTATGATAGCTCACTGAACCAAAACAAGCAAAAGTGCAAAAAAAGAGAGGAAAGATAGGATGTACGTACAAGAGTAGTACCAAGCTAGGTTATATTTTCGCCTGGAAAGATTAGAGTCCTGATGTCACATTTCAAATCAGGTTGCTGTCTGGAATGGACAGTCTGTACGGTCATGCTGCCATTCCGTTTTCCATCCGGTAAGTTTACCTGCATATTCTTTTTGTTTCTTTTCAGAATCCCTAAACCATCTAGATGTAGAGCAAATCTAGATGATGGAGATCTTCAGCGATCAACAGGGCTGATTACTACCTTTTTCTTGTTTTCTGCAGTTGACGACTTCAAATTATTCAAGGGGAGCATGGCGTACAAGTATGTCAGCATGCTGCACTTCCATAGATATAAATTTTGGAGTAAGTAAATTCTGTTTTGAATGGATTTGTGAGGGGAATTTTGTTTTCTATCAAGGACGGAAACAACAATAAGATGTGTTGAAGAAAGTAATTATTTTATCTGAAAAATGGCTTCGCTTGTGTGTAACCTTAGTTGAATAAATTGCTAGATCATCCATACCCTTGAACCAGCCTGGTTACGGTTACTTTCCTGGGACCCTGAAAACAGTTGCTAGACCATCCAGACCTTCAGCTCAGTAAATAGTTGCTATGAAAACTGGTATCTGCTACCTACTTTTACATACTATATACTTAGATGGTTAGTTAGCCTAAATCTGAAGACACCAAGGCCAACTCTGAAACTGAAACTCTACGCACTGCTCTAGCGGGCCGCAAGAGATGCTCTGACTGAAACTCGTGACATGTTCGTCGATGGAGCTCTCATTACAAAGTCTTTGTTTTGCCTTGTAAAATCGATGCACCGGTCGCGGAGAGATGTGTGAAGCTGCAGTTCGTTTGTCGTCGACCCCTGATGTGGGCAACCAGCTGATGTAGATAGATCCTGAGCGGTCATGCTCTGAACCTGAAGCTGAAATGGAACTTTGCCACATCCGAAAGATAGTAGAGTTCGTGTTAATGCGCTGTGTGTGCATAAATCCAATAGCATATTGAGATGGAAGAGACAAGAGACTTACACGGGAATATAGCTGCAAGCACAAAACATGAAAGCGTGGATGCTGCTGCACTTGAGCACATGAGTCTTCCCAGTTGTCAACAGAGCTCTTCTCCATTTTCTGAACCCTCATCCTCTCAAGCCACCAACAACCAAAAACAAGAGGCAACCCTGTGAACCATCGCTGCCACAAGACCTTCTCTACTACTGGCGCCGAGATGGACACACCGATGCCTCCACTGGCACAAACCTTTAGCTGCAGCTGCTTAAGCATGGGAGTTACTATGTCGATGCCACGACACCTGGTGTCGATATCTCTATCGATATCAAGCTGCTTCTGCAACGATACAGAGTGGACTATGATGTTTCCCGCTACAGTCGCCTTTAGCACGTGCAGGCGCGGGCAACGGGTGACCAAGCTGCCAATGTCGAGGACCCTGCATTGTCCTGATAGTGACAACATCTTGAGCGCAGAGAACTCGCTGGTCGGTAGCGGTGTGAAGCATATGTTGCTGTGCAAGTTTATCATGATTGAGATTCCACGGTGGAAGCATGGCAGGTCGTAGTGATGCATCCGTAGAACATGTTAGTGAAGACGACCTTTTGTGGCGATAGTCTCACCACCGCGCCGAGAAGGGAGGTGAATCGATTGGCGTCAACATTATATCTTCCACATCTATGAATGTGGATGCCAAGGAAGGACACCATGAGGCCGAGTGCCACCGCCCCTTCCAGCGCGAGGAGTGTGGCTTTGATCGAGCAGGGCTCAACACCGCGGAAGGTGGCACTGAGCACGCGCAGGCGTGGACATTGTCTGAGTATGTTATCAAGGTTGACAATGTTGCCGTCAAGGGACAGCTTCTCGAGCGAGAGGAACTCGTCGTCTCAGTATACTTATTGGGCCTGTGAATGCTGCTGCTTGTAGTTGTAGGCTGCGTTCTTGGCCTGTCACTACTGGGGTTATCTTCTGCTCATGTACTAATTTGGCCCCACGGTCTCACTCACTCACTGATTGATGAGTTGTGTTGCAATGTCTCTTTGTTCTTGTTCATCTTTTGTTTTAATAATGTTATAAAGAAATGGATGTGTGTAATGGAAGATAAAACCAGTGTGACGCGAAAGCAGACTGTCAGTACTAAGGGGAAGCCATCCAATACTTCATAAAGATTGAAGGTACATGCTAATTGTTTTTGGTTCGGTTCACTTCTGAACTGTAGTTTACCGAAATAGCTGACCCTTACAAAACCATGGCAGAATTCACCGTGAGGTTCATGAGTTTCTACAGATATTTCATGGAAGAACTCGAGTAAAGGGGGTGTTGTACGAAGGGGTGATCCACTCTCTCCATCGACAAATCATCTCGGAGTATTGTCGCACTTTAAGTAAACTTTTCAACGTTAGTCATCAATACATAAAAAATGGTCTCATTATATTTTATTCGGCATGGATGATTTTTTGTAGCACCATCAATCGAAATTTATTACAGAGTTTAGCATACTGTAGACTGTCTCAACTCTAAAACAACATTATATATAGTGTATATAAGGTCTAGCTGTGTATATAAGAAACATATACCATGCGGGGTCTCAGTTT
Organism: Thinopyrum elongatum; assembly: GCA_011799875.1. Taxonomy (NCBI): domain Eukaryota; kingdom Viridiplantae; phylum Streptophyta; class Magnoliopsida; order Poales; family Poaceae; genus Thinopyrum; species Thinopyrum elongatum. The sequence goes on along the minus strand of CM022300.1, from coordinate 602,988,256 downwards.
TATACGCAGAAAGTGAGGACATGGTACTGACTTATATTAACGGTGAAGGGACTCGACACCACAGAAAGCCTTGAGTGGGTCGCCGTGGTCGCGCCCTTCCTCTGAGTAACGAAATGTGGTGTACTCGCCGCCCAGTGGCGGAGACAGGCCCCAGGCAGCCCGGGCCGCTGCCTGGGGCGTGGGTGCTGATTCCTTCGTTGACTGTAGCTACAGTGTGGCACTGTAACTACAGTGCTTCGAAGGTTGCCTGGGTCGGCCTGGGGCGTATGGTATTCCTGGCGCCGCCGCTGCTCGCCGGCAATGCAAGGGTTATACATCAGAGGGTGGTCTATGTCGACCAGCTCAGCCATTGGAGCCACCAAGGTGTCGTCCTTTCAACGGCAGTGGAGAGCCACCGAGAAGCGCTCGCGGTTGCTCGGCGTCCTAACACGGTGGCGGCATATATATGACTTGTTTAGTTCAAAAACGAAATGTGACGAATTTATTTGTCGGCTGTGGTTCAAAAAAATAATAATTCACAAAAATTTATATATGACTTGTTTAGTTCAAAAACGAAATGTGAAGAATTTGCAATTTTTTTGAACTAAAAAGGACTAACAGTTCGACAAAAATGAAAGCATCAATCCAACCGCTCAAATTCGTCAGTTCAACAATAGTAACAGAATAATATTCTGAGCTGGTCGACAGAGACCACCCTCTGATGTATAATATTTTTTGGTGAAATAACTTTCATGATATTCTTGGTGGAACAATATAAAATTAACACCATACAAAAGCTAGCATTCACACTTTTTGTACTAGAATATTTGTTTTCTTTTCTCTGAAGACGATGTGAGTTTTCCCTTCGCAAAACTTTTTATACGAGTACAAAAGAAGGTCAAGTTTATTTCCAAAAAAAATCATATTTTTTTTTTCGTAGTTACTAACTAAATTCCCATAACAGATGTATATACACTTTAAGGGCCTGTTCGTTTTGTGGGAAAAGCGGAGTAAACTTTGAAGGAATCCTTTCCTACAGGTTTTGTAACTGTAGCTGCATTCGGGACATAGGAATCGACCCTTTTCAATCCTCTGGAAGGTTTAGCTATCATGTATTATAATGCAAAGTAACATAATAGTAGTGTCATAGATGACTTCATTTATTAGCTTGTAGATTCATCTTGTCTTGGTAAACGCTATTACAGTAATATATTATGTTATCACATCTCATTAACTTCTTGCCACATAATCAAAAATTTCTCGGAGTTTGCTATGTTACTACCTAAGTTAGTCCCATTATGACTAGCCTTAGTTACATGTTATGACTAGCCTTAGTTACATGGGAAGCCGAGAATCAAAGGCAGAATTGGAAGGAAACGGGAGAAATAGCCAGCGCGCAGACCATTTAGGAAAAAACCAAGAAAAACTTACACGCAGAGTAATAAAACACGGAGGGAGTAACAGCGAACGATCTCCTGGTCACACACACACACACCCCAAACTGGGTTGAGAACTCTAGATCCTCACCCTACGCTAGAGGTTAACTACACACCTACAATACCCACCTGGACACACACGAATCCAACTCGAGATCCTCACCCCTAGGACAGGAGTAGGTTCCCCAACATAATATACAATGCGCAAAACATGGTCACAACTCCCACCCACCCGCTAAGGTACTTGGCGGTAATGTCGCCGTCGTCGACGCGTTCCGGTGGCTGCCGGACAGATGGATCCGTGACCCCGGCCGGCCGTGCAGGTGCAGTACTATTTGCAATGGGTGGGTGCTCCAGTCCTACTATTTGCATGACAAGTGCTGCATCACTGATTCTAGCTACGAATGGATGTACGCTGCTCTAATCTTCATCACCAAGTCAAAGGCCAGTGCAGACAATGCCTACTGCCCTCGGCAACCATACAAGAAGATTAGTACACTACAAAAGGTCTACCAATTAGCACCCACTGGCTCATACGGCATTTTTCACATCTCTCTGGATGGAAAGAAGGAAAGGAACCAACTTTTGGGTAGGGCATGTGACGTGACGCAGGAGGGGGGCGGATAAGCGGCTTGCCATGATCGTCTCTTGATATCGCGTCTCCTTCTTGCAAGATATATTTACCGCGTCTGACTCTGGCTGGCACAATGGCTCCTTCTTGCAAGATATATTTACCGCTCTTATCTCATTGCAGCTCTGTGGCTGGCAACCGACAGAGAGATAACAACGTTGAAAGGAGATGGCACCGCTTTGCCATGCTGCACAGAGACATGAAAAGGACGATGAAAGGAGACGATAAGATTTGCCTTCCGGAGCGGTGGTTGCTGTCGTGATGCGATGTCACGGGCACCGGCCAAACAGGAAAACATCATTCGTTCGCTGAAATATATATTTTTTTTGGGGGGGGGGGAGATATGTCCCCATAGACCAAACATTCGACTGGTCGCCGTCCGCCTTCTGGCCCTCTGCCTGCTCGCCGGCGCGTGGGACGACGCAGTCAGTCTCCCCGGCGATGAGGGCGACGACGAACTCCGGCACTCCGGCGACGAGGGCCGCCTGCTTCCGCTGTTGGCGACGCTGGGAGGCCCTCTGGCGGAGAATCTGGCCCACATGCCAGACGTAGGCCAGCAGCAGCACCCCGTAGACGAGGCATGGCACAAAGACCTTTGCAACATCGGCGCCGGTACTCTTGTCCTCCGCCTTCATCTGCTGAATAATTAAACAAAGACGAAATGAGGAAAAGAAAAATACACACATGGATCGAAGGACAGTAGGTATTTCAAAGCGTTGTTCAGACCGGCCTGATCGAATGAAGGCGGAGAGATGAAGTTCGAATCGGTCGATGCAAGGTGAATTGTGAATGAAGCGAGCTACAATTATAAATACCCGCTGAAGGGGGTGGGGGGGAGAACGAATCGGCCATGGGGATGGGGAGGAGGAGAACGTATCCGGGGTGGAGGAGGAGAAGGAATCGGGGGTGGAGGAGGGGCAAGTATCTCCAGAGTTTAAAATTTGCTCATCAAATACAAAATGTTATCGAACTCAAAATAAATCTTGAATTTCAAAAAAATCATCTAATTCCACAATTTTATCCATTTTAAAATTAGAAATCATTTTATTTTTACTTTTTTCATGATTGTTTTTCTTTTATTTTTTATTTGGTTCTTCCATTCCTTTTTCTCTTTATTTTTTCTTTTTTTTTCCTATTTTCATTCTGCAAAACATTTTTTGTTCATCGAATTTAAAATTCGCACATCAAATACAAAATGTTATCAAAACTCAAAACAAATCATCAATTTCAAAAAAAAAAAATCATCTAATTCCACAATTTTATTCATTTCAAAATTAGAAATCATGAGCATTTATTATAAACTCGTGAATATTTTTTGAAGTCATGAACATGTTTTTCTAATTCATGAACATTTCCTTTGAAATCATAATTTTTTTTGAAATCACGAACATTTGTTCAAGTCGCGACCATTTTTCTAAATCATGAACATTTTTTAAAACTGCTAACTTTTTTTTGAATTTGCAAATATGTTTTTGGAAATCCATGGACATGTTTTGAACTCATGAACAATTTTTTAATTTCATGATTTTTTTCCAAATTCGATTACATTTTGCAAAATCACGAATTTTTTTTGTATTTGAGAATATTTTTCAAATTAACGAGCAGTTTTAAAATCACAAACATTTTCTGACTTCATGAACATTTTAAAATTTATTAAAAAAAATCCAAACTCACAAACATTTTCTGAATTGGATTAAAAAAATCATTGTTTGTGAAGATTATGAAATTCAATTTTATTTGAAATCTTAAACATTTTTAATGAAGCAAAAAAAAACAGAAAATAATTAGGGGTACCCAGCCCCCACATGGGCTGGGCCAAAGTGACGCTTCCAGCATTTCCTATTTGGAGCCTTCCATTCCAGACGCAACCACATGACGCGAGCAGGTCCCCTGCCGCTACCATCGGCCACAGTGGCTTCGCCTTGCGGCGTCCTCAGACGACAGCGGAGAGGAGGGGTTTAGTCGCCCGCACGAGAGAAACACGAGGGCGTTTCTCAGAAAGATGCTCTTGTAAGTAACTACTCCCTCCGTTCCGTAACTAGATACATCCGTATTTAGACAAATATAAGACAAGAATTTTGGGACGGAGGGAGTATTTAATTAGGCGATGGAGGCACACATGAGGTTAACGCTGCAAGTTTCATCGCCGACCCTGCAGAGCACCTCACAGCATTCCTTGGCGATGTGCGCATCGTGGAAGACTTATATAACTTCTTTTTTTCTGCGAGGGATTAATATAACCGGCTGGTTAGACCACAAATCCTTGGTATGTGCGCGTCGTGGAAGACTTATATAACTTTTTTTTTTCTGTGAGGTACTAATATAAAAGTTTTAAATAGCGTGGCGGACCTCAAAATCAGCTATAGCGAATCTATAGCGGGCTATTTGTACATGAGACCATTTAACCGCACCCTGCTGAAAAGGCTATAGCCGGCTATTTAAAACTATGATATAACTGCTTGGTTAGACCACAATTCATTAAACACATAAACGAGAAAATCTTGATCTAATCACTGCCAGATATTTTGGTATTTGTAAGTCACTCCGTGTGTCTGTGTGACTTTTAAAAACATAATACACACTTGTATTTTGAAACAGAGAGACTATTGTAATGTTACCATTATATTGACCGAGTCATAATAAAATCCTCTTGTATATTTTTTATTATGTGGTAACAAGTTTTTCTTAAGCAGAAAAAACAGAGGATTTTAGGTCTTCCGTGAGCTCAACATGAAAAAGAATAGGTGCACATGCACCTAGAGTTATTGGGGGCAGTATAAGCCCGAGAGACATGCACCTAGGATTGCGGTGAAGTTGAACCGAATGTTGAGGACGGACTAGCTAGCCGATGGCTATGCACATTTCGTTGATGGTGCAGGTTTCCTCGCCGACCCTGCGGAGCACCTCGCAGCAGTCCTTGGTGATGTGCACCTCGCCGTAGAGGAGAGCCTGGAGGACCTGCCCGGCGCACTTTCGCGGGGAGTCCGTCACAGACTTGATGCAGTCGGGTTTCAGTGGTGTTGGTAATGAAGGCCATGGTTCTGGCTCGATAGTGACCGACGAGGCGACTACGAGGATGAGGCACATGAATAGGGACAAGAGCCAACGGCTGGCCATGGTGGTGTTGATCAACTATATATGGCGATGGGGATGGAGATGGACGGACGCTGTCGCTGTGATGTTTTGCCGTGCCGTGGTGCCATTTGTTGTCGCTATATATTTGTAGAGAGTGAGATGGCGTTTCTGCGGGCATTGATCGTGGTGACATCAAATCTCCAAGCAAAACTTTCGGCCATCGAGGACGCTTTAATCTCCCTTAGGTTTAAATCATGTGATTAATGCCTCCCTCCATGCAGATGCAGCAGCGCACATCCATGCGGCCCAGATTTCAGTTTAATTAGCCAAGGAGTACAAACGGCATGGACCATGCAACATGCAGTCCTCCTACTTTAATTACTAGTAAGCATGCACGTGCAATCGCACGTATCATAATCTATAATAAAACATTTTTAATCTTATTTCCTGTATGGCGAGTTCTTTGCCGAACCATTTAAATGTATCTCGTGCCACGACGTGAATCCGAACACATGTCTTCACATAAAATTCACAGTCACATAAATGTATTATAATTAGTTACAAAAATATTTAGAAACAACAACTAAGAAACAATATCTACTATTTGTTCTTTGACGATGATTCTCTCAAAGTTTCATGTATTTATGCAATCTGAATGCTTCGTTCCATGGCTGAGATATTGTTTAGAGCTTCATTCCCTTCGTACTTTAAACCATGTCCAAAATTTGCCTCCTCAGTCGAATATAATCCTACATATGCATTATACAACATTGTTATTTAAAAAAAAAACCATGTGCAACGTATATACAAATGAGTATGGTGTAAATAATCACCCTGTGTACTAGAAAATGTAGCCCACCATCACACCACGAGTGCATGAAATTAGAAACCAAATAACCATGTAAAACTGGGATGTCTCCAACAAATTAGACGCTACGCACAACAATGTTAAAGCAATCAGCATCCATGTATTCATCATTCTTTAATTTGGTCCTTATTATTTATCTCAAATTTAAACTAATATGATAATGATTATAGCTTTTCCCCGTTCACTCCTGTGAAATCGCAGTTATATCAATTTTAATAACATAAGAGTATATTAGAGCACAAAATGATCTGAAAAAATGTGGCTTACTACAACAAAGGGACATCATCAAGCATGTTGGTGCACAAGCAAAGTTTATCTATTAAGTCGTCGTTTGTTGGATTGACAGATGGTGAAAGAAGAAACGATTGCTAAGTTACGAATGTGTTCGATGTAGGTAAATTCTTAGGGAGTCTATCCAGAATCATACAATCCATGGGATAAGTGTCGATTTCTTATATTATCATCATTCAGTTTCGAGTCCACTAAATGACAGCTAATTTTGTCCTGAAATATGTCATGTGATCATATTAAGTAATAAATTAGAGTTAGAATTCAAATACTAAGAGCATCTACAACCACATATGGTAAATCCGGCCCATCAAACGCTCGCGGACGCGCCCGAGCGCGTCCGCGGGCAGTGGGGCACACCTCAAATTTCACTTGTTGCATCCGAACATCTAATACTCGATTCTTATATCCATACAAAGACATGCAAAAGGAAATAGAACATACGTACTACGTCGATCCTAACTACTCATCGTCAGAGATCACGAAGATGTCCGTGCCCGGCTCCGGCAGCATGGGCGGCAACTGCAGCTCCGGCTCCTCCGGCTGCTCCGCTCCGGCCTCCTCTGCCTCTATCTCCGCGTCAAGCTCGGTGAAGAGCGCGTCGGACTCCGCCTGGCCGGAGGAACGCCTGGTTGGCCTCCACATAGGCCTCATCCTGGATGGACTCCAGGATGGCCTGCCGCTCGGTCATCTCGTCGGACTGGGCGACGGCAAACTCCGCCTCCGCCTGCTCCCTATTGAAGGCCGACACCTGCTGGTCCGGCTCCTCCACCTCCTCCGCCTCCATCAGAGCCATCTCCTCCTCCGCCTTTTTCCCCGGATCCTCCTCCTCCGGCTCCGGCGAGTCCGGAGGCAGCCCGGCAGCGATGCGGGCGGCGCGCGTGGCTTCCCTCGCCCGGATCTATTGCTGGATCTCGTAGCGATGCTCCGGCGTAAGCATGGCATAGTAGGTGATCTTGCTCCGGACCATGGCGGAGTGCCGGAGCGTGGGCGCAGTGTCCGACCGTGGGCAGAGCGCCGGAGCGGGAGAGGGAGGAAGTGGATGGGCTCGGACTGGTGGCGCGGAGAGGAATGAAGGGGGATGGGTTAGGGTTGCGGGACGCCGGCCGGCTTAAATAGCCGGATTTCGTCTTGGGCGGCGAGCCGGAGCGGCGTCACGCGGCGTTCACACCGCGCCGACGGACGCGCAGTCCGTCGGACCGTCGGGTTTCCGGGCGTTTCCGTGTGGGGCCACGCCGTCAGACCGATGTGGCGGGCGTGCCCGGGCGCCCCATATTTAGGCTGGATATGGGGGTTGCTGGTCAGACTGGGCGTTTGAGGGCCGTTTGAGGAGCCCGTCTGGGTCAAAAAATCGTAACCGGGCAGTGACCGGGCGGCCCGCCCGGACGTATGAGGCGGGTTTGAGAGGTCACGCTGTAGATGCTCTAATATATCATAGAATAAATATAACGATAAGATATTATAAAACCTTCAAGATCAACCATTGATATATGACCGAACCAGTTTTGTAAACACTTGGTCGTAAAGAAACAAAGAAATCGGACAACCGGAGCAAACACTCCACTCGCTCACTACACAGGCCGATAAGCTCCTCTCTCCCTCACAGAACACGACCGCCACTCTTCCACTGCATCCCCACCGGGGGCGAGACGAACACCCACCCCTGGCCGGTCCATGGCGGCCGCCCTTTCCCAGCCACTGATCTATGCCCCTCCCCCACCCCCCTCCTGCCGCCGCGCCGGTCCAAGGCGGCCGCCCTTCCCTTACCTCTCTTCACGCAGCCCGGATCTGCCGCCTACGGCTTCCACCTCGCCTCCCTTTTCCCCAGCGCTCTCCAGCCCCACGACGAACCCGTTCGCCGCCACCAGCCTAGTCCGCAGCCACTGCTCCGCTCCGGCCGCCATGGATGAGCTTTGCCTCCAACGGATCGTCGGCACCGACCACCGGGCAGCCTTGGAGGGATCCGGCAGAGGCTCCCCACCTCGATTGCGGCTGGAGGAGGCCATCGATGCCTCCTACTTCGCGTCGTCCCAGCAACAATGAGTGCCGCCGCGTCCGTCCACGGGTACCCCCTGCTCAGCATACTTCGTAGACGGTGAGGAATCCGAGATCCCCATTAGGATAAGTATATGTGACTGCTTTTTGTCTAAATCTTGCGTCAACTGAACATAGTTGTGTGCATACTGAACTTTGACTGAAATAATTGCTTGAGATAATTAGCTATCATCAAATTATCTACTTTGTTAAATTTAATATGTTTGTTCAAAGTCTGCCAAAACAACTTGGAGACGTGCTTTGCTATTGTAGGTTGACATGATGGATGAGTAGTCTGCTGATGACGAAGACCCTTAACTATGATGTCATCTACTCTCATTTGGTACTACTCTATTCTTAATTGCGGACACCTCCTTTGTAATACAATTAATGGGGACATACAAAAAACAGAGGTAGGAAGGTGTACCCATATGTCTGCGGTCTGCTCTAAATACACTCTTCCCTTGGCCATGTTGTGATGTTTAGGTCCTTCCACTTATCAGATTTTAGTTCCATGTGAAGCGATGCAAATTCAGCTGTTGCATGAATAAATGACAAAGCAACAAAGCATTAGCATCACAAGCAAAAAACAACATAAATCGTATTATCAAAAGATGAGGTAGTGGGGCTAATAACTAACCATAGCAGTGAGGTCTTCACGATTAATTCCCGTGCCTGATGAGTGTTGCTATTTAACTGATGACTGTTTTTGTAGTTAAAAACGGCACGAACAATTGCAACTTACTGTTTGTTATCTCCGAGCTGCACTGGGCTTGTAATATTGTATAATTTCGTAAACACCATCAAGTTTCCAGAAAGCTCATTGTTAGATGCATTGGATAATGTGACCGGTGCAACATATGCGCGAAAGGGCTCTTAAGGCCCTTTTCTTCTTCTATTTAGATAACAGAGGTCCTCGTCTTCTAGGATTTACCCTTGTTTCAGTCATAAACCTGTTGTTGCCTTTTTAGTGTGCTTAAAATCATGACTCTATTGTTCGGATCATTTGAACGCTCTGTCTTGTTTCAGTTACCACCATATTTTCCTGAGAGACATTATTCTGTCCTTTTCAGATGTTCTACAAGCAGTCTTGCCCGGGCAGAAAATGCACATCATGGGCAACTTGAGAGTGGAGAAGAAAAACCCAGTCCAGGTATTTCACTTCCTTGATCAAAACCCTCCAAGAACTATCAAAAAGAGAATGACTATGTCCTCAATAGATCATTTACATGCTATGTTTGACTATGTCCTGAATAGGTTCATTTACATGCCAAGTCGACACAGGTTCATCCATAGAGCCTGAATGTTAAAACAAATTTGAATACTATATTGTTAAAACAAATGAGTTGCTTTCATATTCTTGGACTGGGACTTTCTTCTCCTCTCTCTTGGACTGGGTTAAAAATAGATCATACAGGGTTTTGTTCATTCAGTCATACAGATTCGAATACTATACTGTTAAAACAATATGATGGAGGGCTCCAGTTTGATGCACGTTAAAATTCATGCTGAAGTTAGAGGAGGTAGATCTATTATGGTTTGTACAAAAATTATGCATTGATCAGCACACTGTCGTAAATATGCAAATTTGACAGTGAAGACCATTGTTATAAAGATGCAAATTTGACAGGGATTAGGGTAGCAATGAAGTACACACATATTTTTTAAATAGAATTTCCCTAGGTGCAGGCAGGTGTGTTGGCTGAGGACATGGTCGGCGCCGACGTCGTCGGCTGCGGAAGGCGGCGATGGCCAACACTGGCTGGACGGCGATGGCGCAACAGTGGCTTGGCGGCGCTGACGTCTCACTGCAATGTGCGTGTGAACGGCGACATCGAAGAAAGACATCGAGATTAACTAGGATGGAACTGGTCACATATTGCGCACAAGAGGATAGTTTGCACCTGCGTTGGCTAGAAGCTCGTCGGCGCGGGCGTCGTCCCCTGCGCATGGCAGCGATGGCGCAGGGCAGGCTGGGCGGCTGCGACGTACGTCCGGGTGGGCAAAGGCAGGAAGATCCAGTTGTTTCCCGTAAGTTTAGCCATTTGTTGTGAGGCGGACGTATTAATTGCCGCTAATTGTGGCTATTTTTCTGTAGTTGATTGGCTTTATCTTTTTTTTTTTGCGGGGAGGTGGAACTGTTTGATCGATGGCAGAGTTTCGTCTGCTATTCTAAATTACTAAACACACACAGGTGGGGCCTGACTTTTATGTGGACGGTTAGATGCCTAATCTTGGGGTGGTAATTTGTCTTGTTTTTTGCTGTGTACGTTTATCTGGGTGGGCATAGTGAAGAATATGTTTGTTTGTTTAATAGTAGTAGAGATGCACTGCAACCGCACCATGTAGTGAGTATTTTCTGTTATTCTCACTCTTTTGTCATGAAAAGTAGTTGCAAATTTGAACAAAATGAAATTTCAAACATCCATATGAGCTTCTCACAAAAAAAAACATATATTGCTCTACATATTGGTGAGTATTTGTTACCGTGATCTGTGAATTGTTGATAGGTATTTTCTGGTTTTCTGTTTTTGACTACACAATCTATTCATATCTCTTCAGATGCCTTATTTTGTTGTTATTTGTTACATGCACAGCTAAAAACATAAAATTCTGCTTGTAAGTGCTCTACCAGTATTTGGGATACATTTGTCATAACTTCAGTGGTGGCTCAAGTGACTTGTGATTTCAGCTCAAAATGCTAGTTGGTGCCCTGGTCAGAGTAGGTACCCTGTAGTTTCTGAAGCAGTTATTTCTTTTGGGCATCCTATCTGCTGCATGGGAGCGACACCGTGAATCATGTGTCCTCGTTTCTAAGCTCCCCTTCTTACCGCAAGAGGCCTGTCTGTTTGTGTACTCTTGGTTGTTGGAACTTGGAACTTATAGAGAAAAATTGCGACTAGTGCACTACATGTTTTGTCCTACTGTTGGTCATTAATAATTGGGTCTGTCTAGTGTCTAGGTCTCAGTCGACTTAGACTTCGCGAAGTCTCGGTCGAGTGATGTCATCCATTTATTTTTTTATTTTTTTCTAGAACACATCGTCCCTTTGTTGTTTATTGTCCAACCCATATCCCCATCGCTGGTTGCTTTTTGGGTTGTGTGTATCGAAACAACGTTGGACCAGCGATTTCGGCAGTATTTTTCTTCGGCGCTGCTGTAGGCATGCCTCGAAATGAAAAACTGTTGCACGTGCAATTTTCCTAACGTGCAGTTTCTATCAGTTTTGTCTGGTTTTTTGTTTTTCTTTTTTACCTACATTTTTGTTATTCTATTTTTTGTTTCCAAAATTGTGACAATTATTGTCATATTTAGAAATAAATGTGCACACATATTTTTCTAAATATTAATCGTGTATTTAAAAAATATCATGGAACTAGAAAAAATTCAAAAAATATTATTTAAAAATATTGCTCGTGCGTTGAAAAATTGTTGGTTTTTAGCTAGTATTTTCTTTCTTGGGTTGGGTTAGGCGAAGCATTGATTTATAATTTCCCTATCATCCAAATATTGACAAATGGTATACTAACAAGATAAGGTGCGGACATGAGACTAGGTTGTTCTGGCATTTTTTTTAAGAGATAAAAAAAAGAGTAGTAAATAGAAAAGGAAATGAAACAAAATTAATAATAGAGTGTGGATATGACACAGTCGATTGAGACTTAATCAAGTCTTAGTCAGCTGACAGCGGAATGATAGTAATTACTGTTGGGGGCAACACTTGCTGTTGCGGGCCTAGTGATAGATATGCAACTACCCCTTTTTCATGACAAAATATCAGAGTTGCAGTTCGGAGACACTTGCAGTTGCATGTCTAGTGTGGGACATGCAACTGGCCCCCTCTCCCCATATGGTAAAATGAAAGTCGAGTTGCGACCACTAGTAGAAAAACTACTTTACGTGAGCCACATTAGTCCCGGTTTGTAAACGGACCGGTACTAATGTGACCTTTAGTGCCGGTTCCAACGGCTAGGGGGGCGGGAATTATTAGTCCCAGATCATGTTGCACCTCTAGTACCGGTTCGTGACACTAACCGGGACTAAAGGGGTGGTGGCAGGCTGGTGTCAGGCTGGGGCCCCACGAGCCCCTTTAGTCCCGGTTCGTGTCACGAACCGGTACTAGAGGCTCACCTTTAATTCCGGTTTGTGTCACGAACCGGGACTAAAGATGCTCCTATATAAACCCTTCGTCCAGCCCGCGAGCTCTCTGTTCTTCCCCTTTCCTCTCCTCTGTTCTTCCCTCTTGCTCGAGCTCATCCTTCATTTTTGCCAAAATTTGTCAAGATTTGAAGGCACCCCATCCATCCAAGTGTTCACAAAGTTTAGCAACTTTGTCCTTTCATCTCTCATTGCTAGATTAGCTCTTGCAATGCTCTATAAGTATAGTGATTTGTGGGTTTTAGTTTGGTAGTATTTATATGTGGTAGTTTATTTGATTTATATGCAATTTGAGCTCAAATTAACTTCTTAGATTGCGTATGTAGGTGTGGTTTAGTTAGTGCCTTCCCGTCCCCGTCCTAACCACCGTCGATCGCCCGCACTGTCCCGTCGCCGGCACCACCTTGGTGAGCCTCTTGTTCTTATCCTTTTTATAAAAAAAATATCATGTCTGTGTGATTTAGATAGTTACTTGTATAATTTTCTTACCCGTACGTTGTTTGTTATACGTAGTGGCATGGTTTGATATCCGTCCCCGTCGGCCCTCGTCCGGTTTATGATTCGGATGTGGTATACTCTCTTTTATAAGTATTTGTTGCATTTCGTGTTTATGACAAATTATGCCATCAAGTTGACATAGATATTTTTATCTAGGAGGTATGTGAACCGGAAATTCCAACCGACCCTCTTGTTGACAGGTTAAATTTAGTTGAAAAAGAAAACAATTACTTGAAGAAAAAATTGAAAAGAATTGAGGAGGAGAAGATGGAATTGGAGTTGCATGTTGCCGATGTCGTCGATGATCACAAGATCAAGATGGATGAAATGCGCTTGAAGATTAGAAAGATTAGAAAATATGCCATTGATAGTGAGGCTTGGTATCATTATGCTGTTGGATCAATTGTTACCTTAGTTGCGATCTTAATCGCATTTGTTGTTGCATTTAAATGCTTTAGCTAGAGAGTGTGTATGTTGTTTTATGAGAATAAGTGTGTATGAACTTGTATTAATTTGGCCTTTTCGGTGTTGTGTAATAAAGATGAGCCGGCAATGGATGTATGATGACCGATGCTCTCCCCAGTTCATTAAGGGCGTGCATACTTTTCTGCTTGCAGCTGAGGCAAACAAGCGGGCGGATGGTTTTATGTGTTGTCCATGTGCTGACTATAAGAATGATCGAAATTACTCTAACTCAAGAACCATTCACGTCAACCTGTTTGAGTCCGGTTTCATGTCCGGCTATAACTGTTGGACCAAGTACGGAGAAAGAGGGATCCTAATGGAAGAGAATGAAGAAGAAGAGGATGACGATAGCTATCCTGGCCATGAGTTCTCTGAATACGATGGTACAACAATGGGGGAAGAAGCTGAGCCAGCAATGCGGGAAGAAGCTGAAGAAGAGGCATCAGATGAGCCCGCTGGTGATCTTGGTCAGGCCATTGCCGATGCAAAGAGAAACTGCGCAAGTGAAAAGAAGAGGCTGAAGTTGCAGCGCATGTTAGAGGATCACAAGAAATTGTTGTACCTAAATTGCGAAGACGACAAGAAAAAGCTGGGCACCACACTGGAATTGCTATAATGGAAGGCAGAGAATGGTGTATCTGACAAGGGATTTGAAAAGTTGCTGATAATGTTAAAGAAGATGCTTCCAAAGGACAATGAATTGCCCGGCAGTACGTACGAAACAAAGAAGGCTTTCTACCCTCTAGGATTAGAGGTGCAGAAGATACATGCATGCCCTAATGACTGCATCCTCTACCGCGGTGAGTACGAGGATTTGAATGCATGCCCGGTATGTGGTGCATTGCGCTATAAGATCAGCTGCGATGACCCTGGTGATGTTGAGGGCGAGTGCCCCAGGAAGAAGATTCCTGCCAAGGTGATGTGGTATGCTCCTATAATACCACGGTTGAAATGTTTGTTTCAAAACAAAGAGCATGCCAAGTTGATGCGATGGCACAGAGAAGACCGTAAGAAAGACGGGAAGAGAGTACCCGCTGACGGGTCGCAGTGGAGAAAAATCGAGAGAAAGTGGGGGGACTTTGCAGATGACGCAAGGAACGTATGGTTTGGTCTAAGTGTAGATGGCTTTAATCCTTTTGGGGAGCAGAGCAGCAATCATAGCACCTGGCCTGTGACTCTATGTATGTATAACCTTCCTCCTTGGTTGTGCATGAAGCGGAAGTTCATTATGATGCCAGTGCTCATCCAAGGCCCTAAGCAACCCGGCAACGACATTGATGTGTACCTAAGGCCATTAGTTGAAGAACTCTTATAGCTGTGGAATGAAAAAGGTGTACGTGCGTGGGATGAGCACAATCAGGAGGAATTTGACCTACATGCGTTGCTGTTTGTAACCATCAATGATTGGCCTGCTCTCAGTAACCTTTCAGGACAGACAAACAAGGGATACCGCGCATGCACGCACTGTTTAGATGATACCGACAGTATATATTTGGATAAATGTAAGAAGAATGTGTACCTAGGACATCGTCGATTTCTTCCGAGCAGGCATCCCGTAAGAAAGAAAGGCAAGCATTTCAAAGGTGAGGCAGATCACCGGAAGAAGCCTCGCTACCGTACTGGTGATGATGTACTTGATATGGTAAAGGATTTAAAAGCAATCTTTGGAAAGGATCCTGGCGGACAATCTGTTCCGAATGACGCTGACGGACGCGCACCCATGTGGAAAAAGAAATCTATATTTTGGGACCTACCCTATTGGAAAGACCTAGAGGTCCGCTCTGCAATCGACGTGATGCACGTGACGAAGAATCTTTGTGTGAACATGTTAGGCTTCTTGGGCTTGTATGGGAAGACAAAAGATACACCGGAGGCACGGGAGGACCAGCAACATATGCACGGAAAAGATGGCATACATCAGGGTCATGCCAGCTACGCTCTTACCAAAGAAGAGAAGGAAATCTTCTTTGAATGCCTGCTCAGTATGAAGGTCCCGTCTGGCTTCTCGTCGAATATAAAGGGAATAATAAATATGGCAGGGAAAAAGTTCCAGAATCTAAAGTCTCATGACTGCCATGTGATTATGACGCAACTGCTTTCAGTTGCATTGAGGGGGCTTCTACCGGAAAACGTTCGATTAGCCATTGTGAAGCTATGTGCATTCCTCAATGCAATCTCTCAGAAGGTAATCGATCCAGAAATCATACAAAGGTTAGAGAATGATTTGGTGCAATGTCTTGTCAGTTTTGAGTTGGTGTTCTCACCATCCTTCTTCAATACCATCACGCACGTCCTAGTTCACCTAGTCGAAGAGATTGCCATTCTGGGTCCTTTATTTCTACACAATATGTTCCCCTTTGAGAGGTTCATGGGAGTCTTAAAGAAATATGTTCATAACCGTGGTAGGCCAGAAGGAAGCATCTCCAAGGGCCATGAAAATGAGGAGGTCATTGAGTTTTGTGTTGACTTTATTCCTGACCTTAAGCCGATTGGTGTTCCTGAATCGCGGCATGAGGGTAGACTGGGTGAAAAAGGCACGCTAGGACCGAAAGCAATGATATGTATGGACGGGCATTCTTGGGCGCAAGCACACTACACAGTTCTACAAAATTCCTCCTTGGTGGCTTCGTAAATCGAGGAACACAAGAATATTCTACGGTCCAAACACCCAGAGCAGTCTGACGACTGGATTACACGTGAACAAATGGGGACTTTCGCCGGTTGGTTGCAGACACGTCTCATGCATGACGACGCTGTTGAAGATGAGCTGTACTTGCTGTCCCAGTTACCATCTTCGAATATATTGACTTTCAAAGGGTACGAGATAAATGGGAATACATTTTACACGATCGCCCAAGATAAAAAGAGCACCAACCAAAACAGTGGTGTCCGCTTTGATGCAGCAAACACCAATAGGCCAAAGGACACATATTATGGTTACATAGAGGAGATATGGGAACTTGACTATGGACGTGGTTTGAAGGTCCCTTTGTTTCAGTGCAAATGGGTCAATCTGACAGGAGGTGGGGTAATGGAAGACCCGCACTACGGAATGACAACAGTGGATCTCAACAATCTTGCGTACGCAGAAGAACCATTCGTCCTAGCCAATGATGTGGCACAGATTTTCTATGTGAAGGACATATCTACCAAGCCAAGAAAAAGAAAAGATAAGGAAGCGAATACATCATACGATGAGCCAAAGCGTCACATAGTTCTTTCAGGGAAAAGAAACATCGTGGGTGTGGAGGACAAGGCAGACATGTCAGAAGATTATGAAAAGTTTCATTAAATTGCTCCCTTCACAGTGAATACTGACCCGAGCATCCAGTTAAATGATGAAGATTGTCCATGGTTACAGCGCAAATGGACACACACGAAAAAAAAATTTTATACCCAAAGATCCCACTCTGGGATGTGACCGGCTTCACTGTCATCACTTTCTTCTCTAGTGAGTTTCCGGACTTATATATCTGAAAAGTCCCACTTCGGACAAACCGGAGGGAATCTTTGTAATAGTTAGGGTACTTATGTGTTTTGGCATTTGAAACGCGAAGAAATATTATGTACAAACAAATTATTTCATGCATTATGTAGGACTTCATTTGCTTGTTTTTTTGAGCTAAATGTCCCTGAAATTGAAAAGCACTACAAATGAACTCTGAAAAGGTTGAAAGTTGGCATGGTATCATCATTTCACCCACATAGCATGTGCTAAAAAGTTGAGAGGGTTACGGCAAAAACTGGATGCACTTTGTGTACAAAATGGACATTCTCTTTCGAAGTATATCAGGGTTTCGAACGAAAACTCATTTGTTACAAAGGCATTTCGTTTTTTTAAAACGTATTTCAACTCCAGACTTTTTGTGCGTTCATTATGCACCATTGAAAGCCACGTCATCAATTTTCAACCATTTCCGACTTCATTTGCTATTTTTCAAGCATTTACTGATTTTTTTAGCTTAATGACCCTGAAATTGAAGAGCATTACAAATGAACTGTGAAAAGGTTGAAAGTTGGCATGGTATCATCATTTCACCCATATAGCATGTGCTAAAAAGTTGAGAGGGTTACGGCAAAAACTGGATGCACTTCGTCTACAAAATGGATAATCTCTTTCGAAGTATCAGGGTTTCGGACGAAAACTCATCTGTTACAAAGGCATTTCATTTTTTAAAACTTATTTCAACTCCAGACTTTTTGTGCGTTCATTATGCACCATTCAAAGCCACGTCATCAATTTTCAACCCTTACTGACTTCATTTGCTATTTTTCATGCATTTACTAATTTTTTTGAGCTAAATGATCCTGAAATTGAAAAGCACTACAAATCAACTATGAAAGGTTGAAAGTTGACATGGTATCATCATTTCATCCCACATAGCATGTGCTAAAAAGTTGAGAGAGTTACGGCAAAAACTGGATGCACTTCGTATACAAAATGGACAATCTCTTTCGAAGTATCAGGGTTTCGGACGAAAACTCATTTGATACAAAGGCATTTCATTTTTTTAAAGTTATTTCAACTCCAGACTTTTTGTGCGTTCATTATGCACCATTCAAAGCCACGTCATCAATTTTCAACCCTTTCTGACTTCATTTGCTATTTTTCATGCATTTACTGATTTTTTTTAGCTAAATGACCCTAAAATTGAAAAGCACTACAAATCAACTCTGAAAGGTTGAAAGTTGACATGGTATCATCATTTCACCCACATAGCATGTGCTAAAAAGTTGAGAGGGTTACGGCAAAAACTGGATGCACTTCGTCTACAAAATAGACAATATCTTTCGAAGTATCAGGGTTTCGGACGAAAACTCATCTGATACAAAGGCATTTCATTTTTTTAAAACTTATTTCAACTCCAGACTTTTTGTGCGTTCATTATGCACCATTCAAAGCCACGTCATCAATTTTCAACTCTTTCTGACTTCATTTGCTATTTTTCATGCATTTACTGATTTTTTTTAGCTAAATGACCCTGAAATTGAAAGCACTACAAATGAACTCTGAAAAGGTTGAAAGTTGGCATGGTATCATCATTTCACCCACATAGCATGTGCTAAAAAGTTGAGAGGGTTACGGCCACGGGTGATTCACAAACTAGTGATTCACACAAATTTCAAATAATTCAAATTTAAACTATTCAAATTTGAAAACTACTGGCACTAACAAAAAGTTTATAATTTTTGTGACCTAAAGCAAAAAAGATTCACTCAAAAACTCTAAATAAAGCAAAAAAAAACTCAGAAACAAAAGAAAATAAATAAAGCAGAAAACAAAAAAACTGAAAAATAAATAAAACAATGCCCGCCTACTGGGCCGCCACGGCCTGCATACGACTTGAAACCCAACCTCTAGTTGGGCTAGGATGCAGGCCCGCGGGGCCCAATACACCCCACAGGGCAGCACAGGTACGTTAGGCCCACAAAGGCCTGATTAGAGAGGAGTTCAATATGGATGCAGCGGTGGGGCTTATAAACCGCTCCGAGCCTCCTTCGCTTGGCGAGGTGGGACTAAACATCGACGCGCAACTCGCCAGCCAGCACACCACCTTTAGTCGCGGTTGGTGGCTCCAACCGCGACTAAAGGGGGCTCGAGCCCCCTTTAGTCGCGGTTGGAGCCACCTGGTTAGCCCCCTTTAGTCGCGGTTGGAGCCACCAACCACGACTAAAGGTCTGGCTTCCTGCCGCTCTGCCTGGCCAAAACCCCCCCTTTAGTTTGTATATAAGCGGTCACTTCGAAAATTTCCCCCAAATCATCCATTCTCTCGACGACGCCGAACCAGAGGACGCCGCCAGGCTGCTGCGCCGCCTCGTCTCGTCATCGCCGTTGCCTCGCCTCGCCTTGCCGTCGACGTCGACGTCGACTCGCCTCGCCTCGCCGTCGCCGTCGCCACGACCTCGCCTCGACTTCGCCTCGCCTCGCCGTCGCCTCGATCGACCTCGCCGGCCCCTCTCCTCCCTCGACCTCGCCGTCGCCGTCGTCGTCGCCTCCCCTCGCAGTCGCCGTCGCCTCGACCTCGCTCGCTGTGAGCCCGGCCCTCTCCCCCCCTCTCCTCCCTCTCGAATCGAAGCCGCCGCGCTGCCGCCGGTAGGGCACACACACACACACAAATTTTCACTATATGTATATATGTATGAATACAATGTATGTATGTATGTATACAATTTGCATAGAAAAAATTTGCATAGAAAACATTTGACAACATGTATGTATGTATGCATATTTTAATATTGTATCTTAAAAATATTGATGAAAAACATGTTTTAGATGATTATTTTTTCACTATATATATATATATATATATATATATAAACACTATTCTAATCCTAGGATGAGAATAGTTATTTGGATCACGGCGCCCGTATGAGAGCGCACGGACTTGTTCCCGAACTCCTCGAACTGCTCCACCAGTCTTGTCTAAAAAAAGAAAAAACACCCACTGCCCATACCTCATCACAACTCCCCCGATCCATTGGCCGTCCACGACCTTCTCCAAATCCGCCGCCGCTGACCCTGCCTCCTCCAGGCGCGCCGCCGCCCCCTCCTCCTCCCGGCGCGCCGCCGCCCGCGCTTCCTTGTAGCGAGCCGCCGCCCCCACCTCCTCCCGGCGCTAGGCGGCCCCAGCCTCCTCCGGCGCGAGGCGCCCCCGCTTCCTTCTGGCGAGCTACACTCCCCACCTCCTCTGGCGCGAGGCCGCCCCCGCCTCCTTCCAGTGAGCCGCCAACCCCTCCTCCTTCTGCCGCGCCGCTGCCCCCTCCTTCCGGCGCGAAACCGCTCCCGCCTCCTCCCATCCCAGTCGATGTCCGGCATCCTGCAGCCGATGCACGGGGCTCCGCCGTTGAAATCGCTACCGATGGGCTCATCTCCCACAACGTGCCGCCGCTCCCCTGTGTGTCCCGGCTGCCCATGCTGCGTTGCCCCGTAGCACCGTCTTCGGCAGCGGAGAGGGTGGTTGGAGGGCACGCGTCGCAGGCGAGCACCCCTCCTCTTGGACGGCAGCGAGTGAACTCCATCCCCATCCCTCTTCTCCAGATTCGTGCTCTTCCATTGACCCGATCCATAAGCTAGGCTCGTCATGTGCTCTGCCATGTAAGTGTTCGTCAAAATGTCTAAGAGGTTTCCTATAGAAAAAACAATGGATGTTACCTCGTTAGCTATGCTCTCTACGCTGAATTCTAACCGATAGCATGAAAACACCCTTTTGATGTTTATGGCAGGTCGAACAAAGCTTTCATGGAAGGTCAAACAAAATGATGGTATCAGGCCGAACAAACTGCACGTTTACAGGAAATAAATTTGATCGTCCTACTTGCTAGAAGACACAATATACAGATGTATTGCTCCTATCTTAAAATAAATTTCTCATTGGAAAAATGTGTAAAAGTTCGATTTGCACATGTTCCTAGTTGAAAATTTTGTGTGTTTCTGTAAGAAAAAGAACGGAGAATGAATAAAGATGGCCGAGGAGAAGTTCATAGTGTGATGCAAGGAGTTTCAAGTGTTGTGCCATCATTTTGTAGCAGTTCAAAAAAAACCTGCAGCAGTTCTATTAGTATAATTCCATCAGAAAAAATCAAGTTATGCTAATGTTGACAGCAACAAAAAACGCCATTTTTTGTAGCAAAATTATGCAATAAATTATAGTGGAATACTGTGCTCCCAAAAAGTGTTAGTGGTGTCCCTAAGAACGCAAAAAAATTTCTATTTCCCTTTCCTTTTTTTGTATATATAAGAATGCATAAAACTTGAGCCGGTCGGGGACATATTGTCGAGAAGTTCATGTATAAATGGACTTGTTAACACTGAAAGTTCAAAATTTATAAAATGGAGAGGTCAAAGAAAATGACAAACAAAAAAGTTCAAACAATTCCAAATGGATTTTGATGGATCTTTCTAATTTATAAAGAAAACCAGAAGTTCAAATTAAAATAGATGAGCGGTTCGAGGTTTATTACAAACCTAGAATTTTTTCCATTACTAAAAGAAATAAAACGAAGAAGTTCAAATTTAAAAAATGGAGTAGTTTGATATTATACTTGAAAACTCGGATTTTTCCGGTTACTAAAGAAAAAAACCAATAAGTTCAATTCAAAATAATAAAGAAGTTTAATTGGAAAAAGCATAGCAATTTGATATTTATTTAAAAACTCGGATTTTTCCAATTACTAAACAATAAAACCAATAAGGTTAATTGAAAATAACGAAGAAGTTCGATATTTCTAAGAAAACTCCAATTTTCACATTTCTAAAAAATACATAAAGAAGTTCAAATAGAAAATTTAGATAGGTCCAATGTCTATAAAAAACTCAGACATTTTCCTTTACTAAAGCGAAATAGGGAGAAGTTCAAAATAGCCAGAAGCTCATGTTCTGCATCGTGTGTGTTTCGTATGAGAAAAAAGAATAAAAAACAAAGTCCAAAATTTTTTTGCTAGAAATTCAAGTGCTCGTCCCGAGAAAGTTCAAAAATTCTTGTGGGAGAGGTTGAACAAAAATACGTGACAGAAGTTCAAGGTGAAAACATCGAGAAGTTCAACTACTACACGAAATGCGTTTCAGATAGGAATATAAGAATAGAAAACAAAAAGCTTAAAAGATTTGTTGCAAGAAGTTCTCGTGCTACTCCCGGTGAAGTTCAAGATCTCTAGTGCGAGACGTCCAACCTTCAATTACATGTAAAAAACAGGCAAAAAACGACGTTGTTTTTGCCATTTTTAAAACTGTTGTCAAACGACAAAAATTTGTAACGTGTGTCTACATGAAAAAGATGCTCCTATTCATAAGTTTTCCAACGGTATATTATATGCTATATTCCGATGAATAGATTAAAATTTTATGCATACCGTTAAAAACACATTTTTACGCATTCAAAAAAATATTTTGAACCGTCGCGAGTATGAAAAACTGAACAACATGAAAAAGTTGGGTGTTTTCAACAGCTTTACATCGGTATATCATTTGCTCAATTCCGGTAAGTGGTTTGGGAGTTACGGGCAAAAAACATCTCGTCAGAAACAGAGTGAAGTTCAAAACAGACATGCCCGAGAAGTTCAACTACTTCATGCAGTGCATTTTCATTCGCGATGAAGGCAGAAATCATGATCTCGTCATTTTCTAATTTACTTCAAAACGGCAGGAATATCATTTGTGTAAGTTCAAGTCCTCGGTCGGAGAAAGTTAAAAAAATTATCGCGAGAGAGGTTTGTACAAAAGGAATATCATTTGTGTAACACCGACGAATGGGTGAGAAATTACAAACGAAAATACACGACAGAAGTTCAATGTGCAAACAACAAGAAGTTCAGCTACTACACCGAATGAATTTCAGATGAAAATCTTTTAAACCGTCACAAGTATGAAAAAAATGATCAAGACGGAAAAGTTGCGTGTTTACAGCAACTTTCCGTCGGTATATCACTTGCTCAATTCCGGTAAGTGGATGGAGAGTTACGAACAAAAACAACACGTGAAGAAACAGAGTGAAGTTCAAGTAGACATGCCGAGAAGTTCAAGTTCTTCACGCGGTGCATTTTCGAAGACTCTGTTTCATGATAAAACGCACAACGCATGATCTCGCTGTTTTCAAAATTGCTTGAAAACGGCTAAGAATCAGAGAAAACCATCAACATGAAAAAGTTTCGCATTTTCCATAGCTTTTTAGCGGTATATTATTTGCCACATTCCAATAAAGTTTGTAGAAATTACGGCGAAAATACGTTTTTAGCCATTTTCAAAATTGACTTAAAATCGTAAAGATTTGGGAGAAACAATATATACGAAAATGTTTTGCATTTCCTCAAGCTTTCTAACGCCATATCATTTGCTGCATTCGGACGTACGGTTAAAAAATTAGCTCAAAAATACGAACTCGATGGAACTTATACAGTTTTCTAAATTACTTTTAAACCGTTCAAAATTAGAAAAACATTATAACATAAAAAAGTAGTGCATTTTCATAAGCTTTCCAACGCCATATTATTTGCCTTAATTGGATTAGCCGTTTAGAAATGACATCGAAAATACGAACTCGGCTGTTCGGTTTGCGAAATTTTACGATTTTCGAAATTACTCTTTAACCATAGGGAATTAGAGAAAACTTTCAACATGTGGGAGGAGCGGTTTTGCAGCAGCTTTCCAACGCCATATTATTTGCCTCATTCCGATAAACGGTTTAGAAATGCGATCGAAAATACGATTCACGTTTTTTGTATGAAGAAAAAACGGTTTTCAAAACTGTTCTTAAACCACTTACATTTTGCCAAAAATTCAACTTGGGTCATGATACTCGTGTCCATAGCTTTCCAACGGTATATCGCAAGACCCATTTGGGCAATGTTGGCGGAAGTTCAACCTAGCACTTGGAGAAGTTCAGGTCGAACAATTCAGGTAGTAAAATTGCGACAGACGCATGTTCATCACGACCCGAGAGCAAAATCCGCCAATGAGCGAGATTCCTATTTAAAACGGGCATTTAGTTGCTAAAAACTGTTTGGAGATTACACTTACATCACATAGAACACGACTGACCAAAATAATTCGCGCGGGAAGACACGGTTGCGAAGATAGACCGAAGGTCGGGTTCCTACAGAGGGAAGTTCAGGCGTGTAACTCAGGAAGTTCAGGTTGTGATCAGAATAATATTCTGATCCCGTGATCAGAATAGTGTTTATATATATATATATGTGTGTATATATATATATATATATATTGTATTGTAGATGAACGGTGGAATTTGCATAGATTTTCTGTTTTTAGTTTTTTATACTTATAGAAAAAAGTTGCATAGGAAAAAGTTGCATAGAAAAAAGTTGACCATGTATTAATAATATTTTAATGTTGTATTTGCAAAAGTTTGTTATGTATTTGCAAAATCAAGTGATTTTTTTTTACAGAAATCACAATCAAGCATTTAAAAAATGTTAAATTTGCATAGAATTTGTTCTCGACGTCTATGATGCCCGGCCCGCATCCTCGTCGTCGACCCGTTGTCGACGACGTCCTACTTCAGAGGCGCCATGTCCGGGACTGGGCTCCGCCGGGCTGGCACTGGGAGGTGCTACCTTCAGGGGCGTGCATCTTCGTGAGGAACCCAGGTCCTGTCGTCGACCCGGAGCTTCTTTGGTGGCAGGCGCGTGGGCACATTCGGTGCGGAGCCTGGCGTTCCCCGCGGAGGTGGTACGTCACCGTGTCAGGGAGGAGGACGAGCACGTCCGTCGCTACATGGTTGCGTTGGACATCGGGTTCTCCAATACCTGGCAGGTTCTTCAGGGATCTCACCCGAGCTATGATCCCGTGATCGTTCCTTCTCTTTGGGTGTCCACCGCCCACGTCTCAGGAACCGCGAGTGAACTAGATTATTCGATAATATTCGATCTGTATTAGCTACTGATTTATTCGAGATTATATTCGAGACGATGTATTCGAGATTTCGATAATATTCGAAATTATATTCGATGATGCATATTATCTGGATTATTTCAGATGTATATATTAGTGATATTATTCGAGATGGATATTATCTACTATGATTCAGTTTTTCCTTATTGATTGCATGCATGCATTCTAATTTGAATACTAAATTGTTTTATCTTTCTTCTGGATTAGTTAAATAAAAGCTATGGACAATACCAGCAGAGAAGGAGAAGAGACTATGTTCGACATCATACGCTCCCCAAGCCCAGATGAGAATGAAGAAGATGATGGCTCGCAATATCTGAACAATACCGGTGAGGGTATGATATTTGATGAAGACAAACGAATAGATGATGTCCACAACAATGATGACGAAGGAAATGTTGTTCTTCAAATAACAAAGACCGGCGAGGTATATTTATATAAGGCATCTGGTGATCATCACATGTTTTAATTGATTTGTATATATATATTAACGAATCGATCTTTCTTCTTTTAGCCCTCCGGATTGAGCAAATCTTCTACAAGCAACAGGACAGTTCGAGGCCCAGCCAAAAAGTTGCAGGCTGGCGTAAAGTACAACATCGATGCCATCAAACCTAATGGCGAACCGCTTGAACCTAAGAAGAATGAGAACAAGTTCATTCATCAATGTGGAGTTATTGTCAGGGACCAAATCCAGCTATCCGTTCAAGAATGGAAAAAGCCAGTAAAGGAAGATCCAGATGTTACTTTTGTCGACCAAAGAGCAAAAGATCTGCTTTGGGAATCGTTCATGTCACATTTCACCCTACCAGATCATTTGACAGATGCAGATCTGGAGAAAGTCAAGAACAGTGCTCTTAAGAAGATGGCGATAGCATTCAACAACCACAAGAAAAATATATGGGCCGCGTACGTCAAAGCAGGAAAGCAGAGTCCAGATTTCAAGGGAACACTGGAGAAGTCAAGAGATCACTGGGACGCTTTCGTGAACTTCAAGGAATCGGAAGTAGCTCAGGAACGGTCGAGAGTAAACAAGATTAATGCTGCGAAAAAGCAGTGGCACCATAATCTAGGGCCAGGTTGCTACGAGGTGGCCCGGCCTAAGTGAGATATCGCTGAGCAACAGATGATTTCTGCAGGGGTCACTCTAGTTACATTGAGCTGGTCCGAAAGGTGCAGGACTTGGTTTTATGCGCATGGGGGGAATTTGGACCCAAAGACAGGGCTGGTTTTGGAGCGGGCATGTCTTAAAGGAGCCACCGACAGTTTACTTATTGCAATTCACGAGGCTCGAACGGGGGTGTTCACGCCCAACAGAGAGAACGACGAGCTTACACGCGCCCTGAAGAATCCTGAACACCCGGGAAGAACACGAGGCAAAGGCGTTGTTCCGTGGTTTGAGGGGTTTGCGGATTGGAACGACACTTACAGAAGCCGTGCGAGAAAGAGGCAGCAGGAGGAGGAGAAGAGGAAGCTGAAGGAGGAGAAGAGGAAGGAGGAAGCAGACCGCCTTCGGATCGTAGAATCAAAGCACACGGAGTTGGAACGCGCTTTCAGGCGACAGCAGGAGCATATCGACTCACTTAGCCATGAAAGGGCATCTCAGCGGCAGCAGCAAGCAGATCCAGCATTGGATAGCACCGTCCCATCCATGCCGAGAAGCAGCGTGGGTTCCACCCCGGGCGATGATGCACTGCTGGATAGATACCCTGTGGATGATATCATAGCTATGACAACTTGTGAGCTACACATGAAAGTAAAGAACATATCCATGAAGGTGGTGGACGGCTATGCTTTAACAAATCCCCCTGAAGCAACCTTCCATTGCAATCCGATTCCAGCTGGCTATGCTCGTGTCGGGGTTGATGAAGTGATGACAGGATATTTGGGGCTAGAGCTTGACATTCTTGGAGGTGACGAGGAGCGCGCACTGGGAGAGGCCATACATCGTATCATTCTATGGAGAAAGGATTGCATCGTCTTCCCAAGGCCACCGACACCACGTCAGCCGGCTCCTCCTCCAAGTCCGCCACCGCGTCAGCAGACTCCCGCTCCTCCAAGTCCGCCACCGCGTCAGCAGACTCCTGCTCCTCCAAGTCCACCACCGCGTCATCCCACTCCTTCTCCTCCTCCAAGTCCGGCACCGCGTCAGCCGACTCCTCCTCCTCCAAGTCCGGCACCGCGTCAGCGGGCTCCGCCGCCTCAGCAACAGCGGAAGAGAGGCGCCGCAGCTACGACGGCTAGTGGTACAACAGGCAAGAAATTCAAATATGGTCCAAGCCTCTTCCGAAGTTGCCTTACCACTTGACTGAGGAGGAAAACAGAGCCGATGTGGCTGCCCAATTGGCGGCCCATTTTGCACCGAACCCCCCCCCCCCCCCCCCCGCCGCCGCCAAAGGAGAAAGTACCTAAGAACGTCATACAACACTTTATTGATAATGCTCAACCGGCTGTGAAGCATAGGGACTCAGACTATGAGCGCTCTATCAAGAAGTCCTATCATGCACAAAAACAGAAGGAGTCGAGCTCGAGCTCGAGCCAAGCAGTTGGCAAAAAAAGCGGGAAAATTGTTCCCCAGCTGGGAGAACAGGCAGTGCAATCGATCCCCTCGCTCATTGTACAACCACATGGGAGTACCGCCGATCAGCTGGAAATAACCGACGATCATAAAAGGCAGGCTAAAGAGGCCGGTGTCACTGTTGAACAACTCCTAGGCATCGAGGAATTCCAAACGTTTACAGAGGAGGAATTAAGATGGAAATTTGTCCGCGGGCAGCCTCTGGTCAAGCCTGAGGAGGTCCGGCTTCTATCAATGAGAATGTATCAATTGCATGAGTGGTATCTGAGAGAAGTAAAGAAGGGGCGAGAGTCCCTCATGATGAAAGTCAAGGAAGAGCATTACTTCCATGCAAAAGATTTATGGGTTGAGTTTCAAGAAATATTTCAGTTATTCAATCAAGATGCACTCGACAAATCTATCGTCAGTTGCTATTGTCTGTAAGTGATTTCTTTCTGTAATTTAAGTCTCTAGCTAGCTGTGCTTGTTCATTACCTGTGATTATCCTCGCTATATTCTTTTCTGTGGTATTATGCATAATGAAGATGTATGAAATGAAAAGAGGTGGATGCTATGGCATTGGGTTCATTGACCCAAATACCATTAATCAAGAGACATGGTCACTAGAATGGTCGAGAAAAGACAGAGAGAGAAGCTTGCTACAGTTTTTGAAGCGACTAAATACTCAACTAGAAATACTATTTCCTTACAACTTCGGGTGAGTGACACTGTCTTGTACTACAAATTCTGTTTTTTCTTACTAGATGTTGATAAGTAGTGTAGTTGATGAGTTATGCACATGCCCGCTTAATTATACAAACGTGTGCGCATGCAGTTTCCACTGGATCTTGTTAATCATTGAAGTTGACGAGGGAAAAGTTCAAGTACTGGACTCACTATATAAAGATACTAATGAATACGCAATCATGAGGGGGATGGTCGACAGGTAATTTCAATCATTATCGCACTATGTCGGCCTCGTTAGTTCATTTTCTGATATCAACTAATTAATAACTCCTTTATTCATTTTCTTTGCCGGCGGGTAGGGCTTGGCAAAAGTTCATCAAACAGGTTGAAGGCCAATGGAAAGAACAGCTGAAATGGTTGCGACCCAAGGTAATTAATTAAGTAGTACTAGCTACGTCTGCGTATCTCTTTAATTATAGTTTCAATACCATTATCATGCTTGATTAATTATTATCTGATTGAATTCTATTCTCGTAAAGTGCCTGAGGCAGGCGCCGGGGAATAATTTATGTGCATACTACGTTTGCGAGAACGTTCACATTATGACGTCCGAAAGGTCCAAAAGTGATAGACAACTGATACGTCCATTTTGCATCATGTTTTCCTACTGTTATTTATAATGTTTTTATGCATAATAATGCTTTTTGGAGTAATTCTAATGCCTTTTCTCTCATAATATGCAAGGTTCACACAAAGAGGGAGAATACCGGTAGCTGGAATTCTGGACCAGAAAAAGCTACGTCAGGCTACCTATTCTGCACAACTCCAAGTGAGCTGAAACTTCACGGGGATTTTTTATGGA